>KZ807286.1:397678-417651 GCA_000696205.2 Oncopeltus fasciatus | reverse complement strand
TAAGTGATCCTTTAATTTTGTCCGGCAGTGTATATATATGAAAATTATGTTAAAAATATAAAAATACATTGCCACACACACACACTCATACACACAGCGGATGAGTACGCACACATACTATACAACGCAATATGTACATTAGTTTAAAAAAATTACACATGCCAAATAGCAAAAGGGAAGGATATAATTGATTGTGCAGTGTATGAGTACATCAATAGCTGATTGATTCTAGGTTCAGACAAAAGAGAGTTTATAAAATAAATCTTGTATGTAAAAATTCATAATCATTTATTCTTTAATGCCTATATTTATTTTAAATATTAATACTCAAAATGGCAAGCCTATTTACCACCAGTACTTAATGAACAGGTACAAAGACCAGATGCCCCTAAATCAAGCACCTCCAACTATTCGATGGGAATATTTCGACATGATCTCAGATTTTGATGAAACACCCAAAACCCTGCATAGATTCTAAACAATTTCCAAAAAAATAGTCAATAGATTTTACAATACTGTAGACCCAAAATGAATACCTCTTGAATTTTTGTAAAAACTAAAGGCGAAGCAACCGAATCCATTTCCACCCATTCCCCAAATAATTGGATGCAACTAAAGGGAATTCTACTAAACTCATACAGCATCATACAAGACTGTTATACCCAATAGTTAGAAATATGTGAATTAAAAGAAGGCCCCAACGAACAATATTTTCATTTTTATGAGCAAATAATAAAACTGGTCAATTTATAATTAGCATACATCTCTAATCATGAAGGTAATTTTACAGAACCCCTTATGAAATGCTGCATAAATATAGCCCTCCGAGTCTTACTAAATTTAAGAGTAGGCTCACTCCTTAGAACAAGAAACCCTGATTCACTTGACCTAGCTATATCAATACTAAAAAATGACTATTAGTTTAAACAACAAACCTCCACCAACACTAATACAACACCAGAAAAGTCTAAGCCAAATTACATCAAAAAGATCATTCCCACCAAACACTTAACACTTTATAACTCCAACTCTCCCTTCATCAGTGAGAAGTGAAGAGATAGATACTCACTCGAGAAGGTATCTCTTTACTTCTCACTGACGATAATATTATATATATATATATTATTCCTAGAAGGGACATATTAACATCTATATAAACCATAAAACATATCAGGTGTTACCTAAAGAATGTACTCAGGTAGGATTATTTATTTTATGGGTATTAAAGTAACCTATGTAGCTAATCAGCCGTTTATCCCCCATATCCCCAAAGAACACACTACACAAACACACACGCGTGTACGCATGCACACACACATCTATTTATTTGTTATATTTATTTATTTGCATTGATTATTAGTTTCAATTTGGTAATTTTTATCTTGTTATAACTTTGTAACATTAATATGTGCATTCAAAATGATACATGTTCCCGGAGAAGTAAGTTAATCTGCCTCTTCTGAGAAAAGCATGGTGATAAACATGCATGGTATTAGCAGAGCTGACTGCTAATATAAGAAGCTTAAAACACGTTTTCATTTTATGTATATTTTTCAAATTTAGGAGTCACATGTAATTTTAAATATTGTACATATATCCATATCCCTCAAATGAAATATCCCTGATGATGTCCTAGAGAGACATTGAAATGTTATAAATAATAACAAATAACTAGCAATCGATGCGCACTCATAAAAAATAAAATAACAAATAAAATAGTGATGTGGGGACTACATTGAACTAGGCAACAACCTTAAATTCCTAATAATATGTTATTTATTGAAAAATAAAGAACTTTTTATTCAAAAATTAATTGAAATATTATATAATTCAACAAAAATTGAATTAATGAAAAATATATTTTAAAATACTTTATTCATTTTACTCTCATTCTCTTTCTTTCCTTACTGTTCTGTTTGGGTTTTACATGTATGTATGTATGTTTGCATGTGTGTGATTCAATAATGAGACTATTGCTGTAAAATATTTTATTTTAAATTTATATATATTTAGTTATACACCCCTCCTCTAACATTACAGCGCTCCATGCGAATTTTCCATTGTTCGAAACAGTGCTTGAAGTCTTGTTCTGTGAGCTCCAGCATGACGGGTACTGCTTCAACAGACTGAAATCTTGTTCCTTTTAATACAGATTTGACCTTGGGGAACAGATAAAAGTCACATGGCACCAGACCAGGCGGATGGTAGGGTGATGTACTTGGCTAGAAACATCTTGACAAACACTACATTGTGAGCCGGTTCGTTGTCTTGATGAAGAAGCCATGACTTGTTCTTCCACAATTTGGGTCGTTTTTTCTTTACTCTTTTGCGGAGTTGAGCAAGCACCTCACGGTAGTAATATTTATTAATAGTCTGACCTTCAGGAACTCAGTGAAGGTACACAATCCCATGACTGTCGAAAAAAAAGATCATCATCGCTTTGCTCATTCGAGCTCTTTTAGCATTTGCTAAGGTTAGACACTTCCAATGCATGGATTGACATTTTGTATCGGAATCGTAAGTGAAAAACTAAGATTCATCACATGTTATAACTCTTTCCAAGAAGTTTGGGTCATTTGTAATGACATCTAAAGTGTCAGTTCACACTTTTTTACCAGCTTCTTCTTGTTGGATGTGAGAATTTTGGGCACCACTTTTGCAGACACTTTTTAAATGGTCAAATTCTTATGTAAAATTTGCCTTACGCATTCTTTGTCAATTCCAACAGTTTCAGCAATCTCACAAATTGTTAACCGACGGTCAGATCGAACCAGATGACTGACCTTTTCGATATTTTCATCCGTTTTTGACATGGAAGAAGGACCTGGGCAGACATCATCTCCGTCTTCTCAGCTATCTTGGAATTGCTTGAACCAAATCCACCTGAACCTCGTGCACGTGATAAATATTCATCGTCATAAACTTCTATTATTGAACGATAAGTTTCAGTAGAGGTTTTATCTAATTTCATGTGAGATTTCATGACAAGTCAATTAAAATATACATATATGAATAAAGCATAAGAAATTTTTTATCTACCACCAAGTCATTTAGATATACATAAAGAAATAAACACCTGCTAATGTGTCAAACAGGTAATACAATTTTACTTATCTTCACATACATATATATATTGAACTTTGAAAGGTACAGGTTCATTCTCAGAGCAAAAGTATTGGATATTGACTAAAAACAGTCAATATCCAATACTTTTGCTTTTACTAAAAACAGTAAGGGCTGTATTTTTATAAATAAGTAGGTTTTTAAAATAATAATAATATCTTAAAGAAAACAGTCTTGATCAAAATGTAAGTACCAATTCTTAACTAAAAGCACTGATTTTTTCAATAACAAAAGCTTCTGAAATTATTACTCTTATAGCTCATTAAGTTATTTATGAATTATTATTAGTTTAAAATAGCATATTTAATGCTTGCTGTATGGAGTTTGAAAAACTGAAATTTTCATGAAATTGAAAATTTTTAAAGACTTGGCAACCATTTTGTTTGTAACTCAATAGATGCTTAAATACATTAAATGCATTTAATATAATGTTACCCAAATAATTCAAACTTATAGCGGCTAGATAAAGAGAGTAAGTAAATATATGGTTTAACACCATTTATCCAAAAACCATTTTGGATTTTTCAAATTAGTTAATTTATTAGATGTTAAATAAACCTTCAGAAAATTAACTTCCATTTTGGTTGATTTTATAATCACTTTCCAGCAAATAAAATATGATGAAAAACTGAAAAATGAGTCTTGAAAACATTCAATTCCTTGACTTTTCTGGTAATTCTGACTAAAATGTTTAAATATTTATAAATATTTATTTGGTTGTGGTTTATTATCCCACATAAATTTTAAACAATTAATGAGAGGGAATAGAACAAAAAAAATCTATCTGTCCCAGCCAGGACTCGAACCTGGATCACCTGCTTGCCGGGCCGGAATGTTTCCGTTACACATTGACCTGAATTCAAAATGGGTTGATGTACTCAACCTGTATCCAGTAGTGTGCCTAAAGTTGGCTAAAACATTCAGACATCAGACTGAAACACTGTTGTTATGTCTTACTTTTATTATATAGGGATGGAGTTATCTAGAAAATGTGAAAAGGGATTTTGTCAATATGATATTCAGGGGAAAAAAAAAAGGATTATTTATTTTATGGGTATTAAAGTAACCTATGTAGCTAATCAGCCGTTTATCCCCCATATCCCCAAAGAACACACTACACAAACACACACGCGTGTACGCATGCACACACACATCTATTTATTTGTTATATTTATTTATTTGCNTATATATATATATATTCCACATCTTAGAGTAAAAAACATCTAGCCATGATTTTGAAGTAGTAATTTTAATTATATGTTATTAGAGCCTCAAGGGGTTCAATGATGGATTTGGGAATCAGGGGTCATTTAGAGTTTGGTTATAGAACTGAGAAGGAAACATATTGAGTCTGCCTTATAGGCTATATTTACTTTTGGCAGAACTTGACTAATGAAACAATGTTCTCCCAATCTTGTTATTTTCTGTTAGACTGATTATGTGTTCTTGTGCCAACTTATCACTGAGCTGTAGTTTCAAATAAAGATTCAGGTGGGAAGAGAAAGATTTGAGAGAATTATGCTTATGTAAGGCAGAAATAAGACACTGATTGGAGAATTTGGCCCATGGAATCAATTGAAAAAAAATAAAGCACAAACCCAGTCGTATAATTTAAAAATATTTAGAAGGTCCACCAATTTAATTGAATCTAATTTTCTGAAAGAAAGAAATCTGGTTTTGACAAGAATAGTTTTTAGGTAATAAGATATCAAAATTAAATAAAGAAAAACTCGGTATTGAGATGAGGAAAGATTTTGAAAGAGTTAACAATAAAAATATCTGGTAAATAATCTAAAGGGTTATTTTAACTACCAATGAATATAGAACTATCATACCTTTTGTATTGGTTTCTGCAAACCATCTTCAGTTGGCGAGCGCTTTCGGACATTATCCATCCTCGTTGCCGAATACATGTGTTCACTGTCTGTATTCAACTGCTTAGAATAGGATTACAAAAGGTATGATAATAAAAATATCTACTTATTAACCAGAATATAGTCAATGGGTCACGAATAAAGAAGCAAGGTGTAGGCTTAGCATACCAAGGTGTATAAGGACTGTGGACCATGCAAAATAGAAGATAATGAAAAAAGAAAGATATCTCTGCCAACAAGAATTCAAGATGTGGGAAAGAGGGGTTAAATTTGAGATCTTAGGTCCTCATTTTGGTAAATAGTAAGAACTAACCTATCTCACAGAGCCATTCAATCCAATCATGATGAGCAGGAGAAGAGACTCTGGAGGAAACATTGAGGTTCTGAGAGTGTAATTATGTTGAAAAATTTAATAGAAGAATAAAACTAAAATTCAAGGATGTGTTGGAAGCATTGATTGCGGCATAATGTCACAAGAATACATACCAGACAGACAAGAATGGAGGTTTTAAGACTAGGAATGGGAGGTAGTTAATTAAAATAGGAGACAGGCACAGAGCTTATTATCATGGAAGGCTTTAGCATAGATTTTCAGGGTGTGGGCCCCTATGACACGAGTAGTACAAATAAAAAGCAATTAAAGAGATAATTTAAAATTTACAGTTCTGTTTTGCCACCCATTCCACCAGAAGCACTTTCAATTTTGTTCCAAAATTCCACATTCCACCTTTTCAACTCTAAATTGGTTGGATCAGGAAAATAATTGTTAGTAAATTTCAAAAACCGAAATATGAGATTGATCTATTTCCAAGCAAAATCTTAATTTCCCATACATATGGAAAGATTAACATTGATTTTTTGGGGGGGAGGGAGACATTGTTGCTCTTATAATAGTTAATAAAATAATCAGTGGACGGCCACCACTCAAGGAGTCAATATAATGATATGTGCTCTATCAGAATTTATCAGAGGATCTGTGCAGAAATGCAAATTTTTAATGTGAAAGACATGAATTATTTGTGATTTTCGAGATTACCCAGTGTGGAAAAAACCAACTGATGGACACACACTCGACATAGTTTAATGACTATAATTTCATAATTTGCTCTGAAAAACCAAAAAATATTTTTATGTTAGAGAGTAAAATTTGAGGGATTACATAACATTCCCTCTTGCTAAGTGAAGCAAGTAAAAAGAGTGTAATAAAAAATTAAAACTATCAATTAAATAAAAATTGAGAATTTAAAGTAAAAAAAATATATTATTGGCTTAAGGTTTAAATAACAGTAATTCAATTATTTACCCCCTCAGAAAAATCAATAAAAGACAGTGTTACCACACAAAATAAAAAGAACAATATGAATTAATACACTATAAAATTATTAGAATAGGATCACCCCATTGTAATTAATGATTTTAATCAATTCCCCTCATTTTTAACTCAGTGCACAAGCACCAAGAACTCTTTGAGTAAAGACCTAAGATTATCTTTAGTTTTTCCCAAGAGTGTTTTACTTAGCTTCTCCAAATGTATCTGCTCTCATAATTGACACAATACTGTAAACCTGAAACTATTGATAAACTAAATCCAAAGCTTGATCACAACTAAATTTTCATTAGCTTTTCCCTTAAACTTTCATTGTCATTATTCCTCGTCAAATCTACTCTCTAAACTTCATCTTAACCCACCACTACCTTTATTTCCGATTTCATAATTGGTCAAACAATAAAGTAAAATTTGCCTGGGATCTTGCCAACTGCACACACTTTTTTTTTTTTTTTTTTTAAAATAGTGTTAACCTACTTTTCAACCACTTAGGGTCATGGAGGGGGTCTATCTATAGGTTGTCACTCCATTCTAAACATCCATGGCTCAAGACTGGCTTATATTTTTAAATAAAACTTGTCCTGGGCGGGATTTGAACCCCCAGCATCAGGATTGCGAGTCCCGAATGGATCCCAGGGTAGCTACCCTGGCACCCCCAGGTTGCACACTACTTCCCTTTCTAATCCCCCTCTTCTTTTCCTGTAAAGGTCTATTATCTGTGATGCCACAGCCAAGAAATATCTCTATCACAAGATTTTTTTATTTTAGGCTGTAAACAAATATCTAATTCTAACAAATATTAATTTTACTCTAAATTAATATATAAAGTATTTAGTATTTTTGTTTTCAACTAACATTTAGATATTAATGCTAAAATATTAAAGCATACAATAATTATGAAAAGTTTCAGCCTAAAGAGAAGAGTTTTAAATATAATTAAATAAGTGTAGCTCCTATAGAGGAAATAAAGGATGAGAAAATAGAGTTAACTTTACATTCTGAATAAAGTCTATTACAATTAAAACTAGTTATACAATAAAGTTATTTATGAAAGAAAAAGAGAGAGAGAGAGAGAGAGAGAGAGAGAGNATATATATATGTAACTAATCAAAATAAGAAGTTATTATTATACAAATTGTTATTATTTATTTCATTCTGATGAAAGTTTTGACATAGTAATGGACGTAATAATGGTAATTTTTAAAGATCCTCATTTTAATTTATTTTAATTCATCAAATATTTAGACTATATTTATGTCTTCTAACAATGGCAACAGTCAATTTCAAATTTCTAAAAATTAATACCATCCTAAAAAACAAAATCCCAAATATGGATTTATAACCATAAAATAAATTTGTTTAAGGCTTTCTCTGAAATCATTTAATCTATCATCGATTGAATTGATTTAAATAAGTATAGGAACATCATTATAGTATAATCTCAAATATCAACTTTAGATTGAAAGTTCTCATATTATCAATTATTAAACCAAAATCTAGACTTTTAGGTATACCCACCCTGAAGTACCTACCCCCAGCTCTAATTTTATTGAAATTTATATTGCTACATAATATTATTGGTAAAATTTTAACATAAAAAATAAACTTTGATGGGTGAATATCTGAGAAAATGTTAATTTTCTTTTTAGGCCCTTTGCAGAAGTATAACTTTGGTTTCTTTCAAGTTTTAAACAGCTCTTTATCACAAATAGGAATACCAGATTAAAAGGATACAGAAAATAAAAATTGTAAATAAAAAAAACAAGTAACCTTAAAACTATCATTATCTGGATGTCCATTAACATGTCTGTATCGCACAGATTTCTGAATCAATTGAGTGTAACTGAATTCATCAGCACTCTGCCATACTGACTTTCCATTCGATTTAATCATTTTCTCCAAAATTCCATATTGGCTAGGCTCCACAATCTGAATTTAAGAAACACCACACCATTTTATTAATATAATAATTACATCAATAAATTATACTATAGTGAATGAAATATACAATAAGGAATGAGTAGATAACTCTTTTACTGTATTTTCATGAAAGAATTAAGTTTATAAACTGTTATTGAAAGCAAAAGCCTCTTTAATATATGAAATGCCAAAACGTATTGCACAGTAAAATAATCTTTAATTGTTACTCACAAATAATATTTTGTTTATACATAATCATATTCTGTTTAATTTATACATTTGTATGGTTAGATATGTATTTAAATGAACAAAAATTAGAAAAAATAAATCTAATGACAAAAATTGCAGTCTGAAAGTGACACAATTTTTAAAATTAATAGCAGGATTTTATGGTTTATTGATAGTATTATTGATAGATATTTGATTCAAATAGATTATTTTCAAAGGCCTGGGCTCAAGATGGCAAAAGTAGATGACTACATGTGAAATGTGAGTGACATTTCATTTTATTAATGTCTTTATATTAATGAAAAAAGTTGAGTTTCCTTTTTTAATATTAACTAAGATTTTCTTGCTAAATTTTGGCCTTAGACCATTTAATGAATTGACTTATTAATATTGATTTGATTTTTATTTAACCTGTCTTAAAAATTGATGTTAGAAAATGGACACAGAAACAATAGTAAATAAGTCTGCTAGAGAATTATGGGCTATGCTGATGATTTTGGTATTATATGAAGGTAAAAAAAAACAGTCACAAGCAATAAAACAAAGTTAAAAAAAAATAAATTAATTAATTAAAAAAAAAAAAGTTTCAAATGAAACTGACGCTCAACTATGTCGTTGCATTAAAAAATAAAGTCAGAATACCATTTAATACAACCAGTTTTTCTGAATTCACCTATTAATTTCTTTGATTATTGAGAGACTGTGAATCCAGAAAAAAACTAATTTTAATAAATTAGTAAGTAAGTAATTAATAAGTAATTAGTATTAATTAAGTAAGTTGAATTAAAATGGATATCAATAATTCAAATGAATATTTGAAATATTCGAGAATACAAAGTTTAGAGATAAATAGTGATGAAAGGAAATCAGTATACATTGCTATTAATTTTTCATTAGGGATAATCTATGAGTGAGTTTTACTTATGTGAACCATTTAGACATTTATCACATTATACATCATTTTATTTTTGTTATATATGTTTTGTATATAACTCAGCAACCACTGATGAATTACCGACATTAAAATAAATAATGAGTGTAAAGAGATTACAAGAACTTTAAAAAGTATGTTTCAGTAGCTATCTTCTAGTTCTAAAATGTGAATTCAATGGTCTTGGCACAAATACTAGCACAGAGTTTGAGTTGAATGCACTGTGCAGATGAATGGTGAATAGAATTTAGTAACATAAATCCCTCAGGTTACAGATAATGATTGATTGGATCCTCAGGCCAATTTTTGTCTTGAAAGACAGTTGTATAATATTAACATATTTACAGTTTTACTCAAAAATGTTGTGCAGGGATATGATATAATAGAGCTTATAAGATTTTTAATTTTGTATATGATCTTTTCTGAGATAAAAATATTTCAGAGGCAAATGTTTTACTACTTGAAATAAATTAATAGTAGAATCATTAAAAATTGAACAATAAGGTGTTACTGCGGTTCTTATAGACTTTATTTGGTATTTTTAGAATAAAGTAACCCTGTTTAAATAAAGGAACAGAGTTTCCATGTTATTAACCTTTGTACATTACTGGCAGGAAAAGAAAGTTTAAGGCTATGGAAAGTTTTATTAAGAAACTGCATAATTTTTTCAGAAAGATAAAAGGAGGGAGCAAAATTAGACTTTTTGTTTTGGAAGGTAGGTTTATTTTGGGAAGTGGAATTGAAGAAATTATTCTAGGGTTTTTATAACATGGATAAGGAAGCTACTAGAGAATGATGCTGTATGTTTAAGTGATTACATTAAATTAAATTAATTAAAAAGTTTTAAAAATTAATAAAAGAGCTTTGTTGTTTTTATAATATATTTTTTGAAGTNGTTTTTATAATATATTTTTTGAAGTGTTTTTAATTTTCATTTCTCCAATTATTCTCAACTCCAATTATATATATTTTGTGTATTCTTAGTATACTTAGCACTCCAAAAAGTTATACTTTTATATTTTTTTAAGTGAGAGGATATTATTGAAAAATTTTAATATTTTGATTCTAATCAATAATAATGAGAATATCTGCTTTCACATCTTCCCAGGTTTCCAGCTCGGTCGTTTCTCTAAATTCATTTAGGCAATTTTAGGGTGCAATGTAAAATAAGTTTTTAAACACTCATCAATATAATATATTTAACTACTAATGGGATGGTTTTATAAGGTTACAGTGGGACTGATTAAATTTACGACATCCGCAAGTTTAGTTAATTTGCTTAATAAATTACGGATATTAGTTTACATGAACTTACCTTAAAAGTTATTTGCAGTAATGGATCATCTGCATTTGATGCCAATGTAAGATTGGAAGAACTCAATATTACAAAACTATTGTAAGGTAAAATGGCTCCTGTGTTGTTTACTAATTCAACTATAAGAGGGATTACGGATATCTTAACAAATATTGTTTGACTTGAAGAAAGCCCATCTGAAACCTATATTAAGCACATATAAGAATATTTGATGAAATAAAATAACATAACTGCATGAAATTAAACTCAATGGATATGAATAAGAGTTGTTGAATCAAACAAAATTGAATTATCAAAGTCACCTTTGTACTATTTTGTTTCAGTTACTGGAGCTGATCATGCTATGCTTAATGAATCTTTCTCTGCTACTATAGTAGTACTAAACATCTGCTACTATAGTGCTGTCAATAATTAAACTGGCATTGAAGACTGGTGTAATTAATATAGTAACTGAAACCTTAATTGTTTCTAAATTCTAACTGACCTTTAATTATTCTCATAGAAATGATTTAATCTTTTTTATCTTTTTGTATGAAATGAGAGCCAAGAGTTATTTTAATAATTAGAGTTATTTAACCTTGACCAATATTTTCAATTGATCTTGATTATTAGCACCAGTTATTAAACAGAGTCAAATTTTGCTCTCCAGACCAAGAGATATTGCCACTGATACAAAGATTATTAGTTCAAGTCCTTATTTCAAAATCAGCTAAAATAGGCTGTGTAATCTTGGTAAGGACATTTCATGACTCCCCATTTAATCCATACCTCACAATACCATTCTCTTAGTGGCCTGACTTGTTCACTTCTCAATATGCTTTGCCCAGGTTTGTTGTCTAATATAACTAATATAAGAGGTTTCCTTGTGGTAGTAAAATTTTTACTCATTATACTTCATCAAATTTTGTTCATCTTAGCTGACAGCTGACAAAGTAGAAACTGGGTTTTGTCATTATTGGCCAGTAATTCATTGGAGTTACACCAATTCTGCAGATTACATAGAACCATATTGCACAAAAAACCAAATCATCTGCATACCCCAGTATTTCTTCTAGAATGAATATTATGCCAACTAACAATATATTGAATTAATATTATTATTAATTAATTAAATTAATATTATGAATTAAAAGAACAGGAATCAATACAGAATCCTTGGAGAATATTTTGTTTCAACTGTAGGGTGATTTGGTATTTCTGTAACTCATCCTGTTGAACCTCTAGGAAAGAAAATAAGCTATACTGTTGTATAGGCGTCCAGCTATGTCTTCTCTGATGAATCTGGATATTAATTTGCCTCATACTCTATCAAAAGCTGATTTGAAATCTATATAAAAAAAAAGTTTGCTTCCAATGAAAAACATATTGGAAGCTTACGAGAACATATTTAATTCCTTGGAGAACCAATAATGTGCTTCTATTTTTTTTAAAAGCAGCTTGTTGGACAGATAAACTTCCTTTCAGCTACCCCACTCACCCAACAAAATCCTCCCAAAGAGTAAAGATAAGCAGCTTGTTAGAGCAATCGACTGGAAGTCTTTGGGGGTATAACCTTTCTTCTCCCCCCCCCCCCCAACACTCAATCTCTTTTTGATATTGAGACAATTTTTGTAGTAATTATTCCACATTTAAATAAATACCTTAGAGTATATACTTTAGACTTTGAATAACAATAAAGAAAAATTCTGAGAGAACTTCTTCAGGGGTGCTATTTTGCATATGTGGCAAAGCCTATCACAAAGAAATGGATTGGGTTATTTGAGAATATTGAATCATTTTCATTTTTCCAGAAGTGAGTGAGAAGGATATTTGGATTCTGTTTTTAATTAGGCCAAAATTACAGGCTTCCATGATTAATAAATAAAAATATCTTCTTAAATGATGAAATTTTTGTTTGAGACATTAAAGACTTGGCCAGATTCTCTTAATGATCTTTTGTAAAATTCTACTATTGAGCTAAGAAAATTTGAGAATTGGTCTTCATTGATATTGAAGAAGCCAGGAAAGAAGTTTATATCTAAAAGAGGAAATAGGGAACATTATAATCATGGAATAAAAACACATTAAGTTGACAATAATATTATAAGGATACTACAGTATATTATCAAACTTAAAGTTTCACAATGGAGCATATACATTGAAATATTTATTTTTAAAATCATTATCTTTAAATAACTTTTTCATAATGGGGCAGACAGTGCTGTTGAATTTAAACAATAGAAGTAATGATATGTAAAAAGCTGTATTTAAATAAAACTCATCAGACATCAAATAAATTAGTCTTGTTTGGAAAATAGAAAATTGAAATATTTTTAATCAAAATAATTTATTTCAGACTAATATTTAATTTTAATTTTTCATATATGATGAGTCATGCACAACAAACACACACCACAACCCNCGAACTAGAAGCCAGCCTTACCAGCAACAGCAACCTCAGCCACAGACCTCGTCTCAGCCTCCACCTCAGCCTCAACCATGTATATCACGACCAACCATCTCACATATCCCTCCTCTCACCGCCAATTCAGAACTACAATATGTGAGCAATATTTTACCCAAACCGCATCCCCCACCCAGGAGGGAGCAATCCACTATCCCCAACGTTCCGACTCAGCCCTTATCAAATATATATATATATTGCAAACCTTTTTTAACATATACATGAGCGAGATTAATTTTTAAAAATGTATTATTTTGGTAATGATACTGAACAAATAAAAACTGAACATACCTGAAAGGATAGTTTAGCATCAATATCAGGAGGGCCACCATGAAAATAAGCAAGTAATCCATCATCTACTTCATCTTGAGTAAATTTCATAACAGAAATGCCAGTATGAATTATCCTTTCAAACCTTCCATTTCCATCAGATAATATAGTGTATACAAGGTTATTTCGATCACTGTCTACATCAGTAGCATTCAATATTGAAGGTGTTAAGAGTACCCGAGTTCCCTGAAATATTTTTTTATTATAAACTTTTATTTATTTATTACATTCTGTTAAATAGAACATTTTGTAATTTGATCACCACAATGAATTTAAAAAATAAATGACTTTTAATGTCAATCACATGAGGAATGAAGGTGACCAATGACACCACTCTCAAATTATTTACAGGCCATGTCCCCAGAAGTTCACGGAGCCATCTTCGTTTGAGTCAACGGGGAGAACTGTAGGGGATGGAGTTGGAAGACATGGTCTGTGCTAGTGGATTAGGATGGTATGTATGACAGTTTACTGTGGAAAAGGGTGAAGCGGGAAGAAGTGAAGTCTTGTACAAAAGGGACATTAAGATCGTGGTGAAGGGATGAATTTGATACATAATAGGGAGCATTTGCAATTATTCTAAGGATTTTGGATAGAATGGACTGGATTCTTTGGATGTTGGAAGGCTTGGCGGCACCCCAGATTTCTACTCCGTAAGTCTAGATTGGTCGTAATAAGGTTTTGTAGAGCGTCAGTTTGTTCTCTATCGTAAGATTGGACTTCTTATTCATGAGTCTGTATAGAAGTCCATATCACCGATTGAGTTCTTGTTTTTTAATTTTCGTATGTTCTCCCCATGTAAGTCCTCACGACTTAGATGGAACCCAAGGTAACAAACAGAATTTTAATGTGGTAAAGGAATATGTTAAATTTCACAATTTCAGGGAAGTCTTTCTTTGGCAGTTGAAAATTAACTTGAACGCATTTTTCTTCATTGATTTTTATTTTCCATTTGCCACACCATAGTTGGATTTTTTCGAGGTGATCTTGTAGGTTTTTAGAAGCAGTTTTAGGATCGGGATGGGAGGATAGGATAGCTTTGTCGTCCATAAATAGAGCTAAGAGGGTATTTGGATGGGTAGGGATGTCAGCAGAGTAAAGGATGAATAGGATAGGTCCAAGCACACTACCTTGAGGAACTCCCGTTTCCACGTGGTAGAAATCGGAGTAATCTAATCCTTGCCGAACCCGAAAGAAACGGTTGGATAAGTAAGACTTAAAGATAAGGTAAGTGTTACCAGGAAGTATGGATTTCAGTTTAAGCAGAAGACCACTGTGCCAGACTCTATCCAATGCTTGGGAAATATCCAGAAAAGCTCCTGGGCAGTACTCTTTGCGCTCAAGGGAAGAGGAAATGTAGTCTACGACATGAAACACTTGCTGGACAGTAGAATGCTTACTTCTGAAGCCAAACTGATGATTTGGGAGGATATTGAAGGGTTCTATGGAAGGCATCATTCGTTTTAACAGTATTTTTTCAAAAACCTTTGAAAGTGTACGAAGGAGACTTATAGGAAGAGGAAATTTTGTTTACCCAGAAACAGCTATTAGATTAATCTCGGACTGCCTTGGCCCGTCTAGAATGTTCTATTGAGCTATAAGAGTCAGTGTCAGTTTCCGTGTCAGACCATGTGTCTCAGAGCATCAACCTGAACAGACCCTTTGCAGTGCCCGTAACAGTGAAATGATAAGTAACAGTAGTTATTAAGTACAGAAAATTTAGCACATTGTTTTGAAGCCTCTTTGTAAATAAGAACATTTTATTCATTTTTACATATTTTTTAATTAGCTGTAAGTAATTGATATTTTCTATTCATTTATCAGTTAGTAAGGGCAGTAGGTTCGCTTTAATTAGTTGGTGAACTTATTTGTTATAATAAATCAACTTCAATTTATCTTTG
Source organism: Oncopeltus fasciatus (assembly GCA_000696205.2). Taxonomy (NCBI): domain Eukaryota; kingdom Metazoa; phylum Arthropoda; class Insecta; order Hemiptera; family Lygaeidae; genus Oncopeltus; species Oncopeltus fasciatus. The sequence continues at coordinate 402,259 of KZ807286.1, read as the reverse complement.
TCCTTAATAAATATTGACCCATGGCCCAATACAAAATCTTTTGAAAAGATGAAAATTTAAGATCAGTTATGATAATTTCTCAAGGTAATTTTGCTTATATATACTTTGAGAAAATTAGATATAGTTATGCAGAAAGAAGTCTTAGTTTAATTACACTGTTGCGTCCACCATCAAGAATTGTCCAGCCAGGTGTCTCTTATCGATCTGTCATTCAAGAACAGAAGCCAACAGAGAAACCCACCCAGGCGGGCCCAAAACCCAGGGCTAGATCTCTATCTCGAACTAGACGCCAGCCTTACCAGCAACAGCAACCTCAGCCACAGACCTCGTCTCAGCCTCCACCTCAGCCTCAACCATGTATATCACGACCAACCATCTCACATATCCCTCCTCTCACCGCCAATTCAGAACTACAATATGTGAGCAATATTTTACCAAAACCGCATCCCCCACCCAGGAGGGAGCGACCCACTATCCCCAACGTCCAGACTCAGCCCTTATCAAATGATCTGTACACCTTATTTCACTCCTTCTTCTCAAAACTTAACTCCCTCATTTCTCCACTCATATCCCAACTGACCAACCTGGTCACCAAAATGACCCTACCAACTCCCACACCATGATTCCCCCATCCAAGAATTCCTTTACTATCCTCCTATGGAACGCTAATGGCATTCGGATGCACACTGACGAACTCAAACTAGTACTTGATAAAAAAAACTTAGACGTAGTATTACTGACAAAAACACGGCTAACTACACGAAATAACCTAAAAATTGCTGGCAACAACACTTATAGGACAGACCATCCTGACGGCCGAGCTCATAGTGAAACAGCACTTCCTATCAAGAAATCCTACACCCATCCAAATCTTACCCTCCACTTCCACAGAGTCCCTTTAATCAACATCAGTGTCTATTTTCACACCCTCTCAACCTATCACACTTTCAGCAGTGTATTGTCCTCCAAATAAGCCAATCACTACACCAGAATTTTTCACTTTCCCAAAAGACCATGGTCCCCGTTTCCTAGCCGGTGGAGACTATAATGCGAAACACTTGCAATGGGGATCGAGAACGACCAACTCCCGTGGCCGTGCTTTGTATAATGCGATATACATTATACAATGCGATATGCATTATGCGATCCAAAAACCTTAGCACAATTAGTCCTTCCTCTCCAACTTATTGGCCCTCTGACGTGAACCGCCTTCCTGACATCCTAGACTTCTTCATTTGCAAAAACCTTACTCCTCTTCATTATTCTGCTTCGGACTTAAACGAGCTCTCCTCTGACCACAGCCCAGTTTTCCTAAGGCTATCCCTGATTCATATTCCAAAACAATTACCTCCCTCCCTCATTAATGGCCCAGTCGACTTGGCCTTGTTTAGAACTCTCATAGAAGAGTCACTTGACCTCAGAATTTCTCTAAGAAACTCAGATGATCTAGATGATGCTGTACATTCCTTTAGCACAAACGTACAGTAATGCATGCATATGGCTAATCTCAAACCAAAATTTACCAAATACTCTTCTGAGTCCCAAAAACCACTCCCAGATTCGCTTAAAAAGCTCATCATAGTGAAATGCCACTCAAGAGCACTGTTCCAAAAATATAACCCCTCAGGTTTTCAATAAAATACTGTTAAAACGAATGATGCCTTCCATGGAACCCTTCAATATCCTCCCAAATCATCAGTTCGTTTTCAGAAGTAAGCATTCTACTGTCCAGCAAGTGTTTTGCATCGTAGACTACATTTCCTCTTCCCTTGAGCGCAAAGAGTGCTGCCCAGGAGCTTTTTTGGATATTTCCCAAGCATTTGATAGAGTCTGGCACAGTGGTCTTCTGTTTAAACTGAAATCCATACTTCCTAGTAACACTTACCTTATCCTTAAGTCTTACTTATCCAACTCTTTCTTTAGGATTTGGCAAGGATTAGATTACTCCGATTTCTACCACGTGGAAACGGGAGTTCCTCAAGGTAGTAGCTTCGACCTATCCTATTCATCCTGTACACTGCTGACATCCCTACCCATCCAAATACCCTCTTAGCTCTATTTACGGACGACAAAGCTATCCTATCCTCCCATCCCGATCCTAAAACTGCTTCTAAAAACCTACAAGATCACCTCGAAAAAATCCAACAATGGTGTGGCAAATGGAAAATAAAAATCAATGAAGAAAAATGCTTTCAAGTTAATTTTCAACTGCCGAAGAAAGACTTCCCTGAAATTGTGAAATTTAACATATTCCTTTACCACATTAAAATTTTGTTTGTTACCTTGGGTTCCATCTAAGTCGTGAGGACTTACATGGGGAGAACATACGAAAATTAAAAGACAAGAACTCAATCGGTAATATGGACTTCTATACAGACTCATGAATAAGAAGTCCAATCTTACGATAGAGAACATAGGGGTGCCACCAAGCCTTCCATCATCCAAGGAATCTAGTCCTTTCAATCCAAAACCCTCCAAATAATCGCAAATGCTCCCTATTACGTATCAAATTCATCCCTTCACAACGATCTTAATATCCCTTTTGTACAAGACTTCATTTCTTCCCGCTTCACCCCTTTCCACAGTAAACTGTCATACCATCCTAATCCACTAGCACAGACCATGTCTTCCAACTCCATCCCCTACAGCTCTCCCCGTCGACTCAAACGAAGATGGCTCCGTGAACTTCTAGGGACATGGCCTGTAAATAATTTGAGAGTGGTGTCATTGGTCACCTTCATTCCTCATGTGATTGACATTAAAAGTCATTTATTTTTTAAATTCATTGTAGTGATCAAATTACAAAATGTTTTAATTTAACAGAATGTAATAAATAAATAAAAGTTTAATAATCTAAAAAAAATCACACTGTTATCAAAAATGTAATTAAATGTTTTTGATGAGCTAAAAATAAACAGTTGAACAATAAAATGTTAGGTTTAAGACCTATTACCATCAAAATACTGATAATACTACCAGGAAATAAGATAAAAACAGTCTTCTGATAGTGTTAAAATTTTCAAATAATTTCAAAGCAAAAAGAAATGGCGGTATAGAGAATCACTATAGTACACATTGAAGAGAAAGGTGCACATATGTTAAAATAAAATCAAATAGATAACCAAAATGAATGTACCTGAGGAATAGTTAAAATTGTGTTAGCATTAATGAAAATTGGAGGATCATTGATGGCAGTAATATTTGCAAGAAGAATAAATCTGTGCTGCCCTTGGAGATAACCAGGTAGAACAAAACCAGATGTTGGAGATAACTCGAAGTCTATGTAAATTTCATCTTCCAAGCTTTCAGAACCATCATGAATGTAGCGCACCTAAAATTTAGATATAATCAAGCCATTCCATAGAATTTTGACATAATATAACCATTACAAAATGGTTATATAATATATGATATAATTATGATTCAATAATATTTACAAAACTAGTTAAACAATAATTATACTAGTTTTAAATTAATTAAGTTTAAAAATTACAATCCAAATAAAATTCAAACCGGAAACATTACTTCCTTTTAAGTTATCTTTCAGTTAATTAAAAAAAAAAAAATACTATTACAAGCTACCTAAAAATTTAAATTGAAACTTTCTTTTAAAAATTTGAAGTTTTACACTTCAATTAAAAAGTTTTTTAAATTTATAATTGCTGTAATACTGAACTGACAACTGAATGGTTACACCTACCTATCTGGAACTATATATATATATATNATATATATATATATATATATATATATATATATATATATATATATATATATATATATATATAATATTTTACTTAATATTAGGGGACTTATCTATAATATGATATTTAATAATCAATATTTTTAATCTTCTGTTTTTTTTCGTTATCAAATCGAATGGCATTATAAAATCCTTGAATGTTAATACTATTAAAATTAAGAACACTATTGTTTAAGATTATATAATAGCAAATTTAGTATTTATTGTGTTAATGCTACTAAGCACAAAACATAAATATTTAATTTGAAACGTACAAAGAGCTAGAAAAAAAAAAAAAAACTCTCTACCTCAGCTGGGGATCGAACCCCGGCCCCCCACTATCCGGGCGGGTGCATTAACCAACCAAACCACCGAGGGAGCTGAGAATAATTTCTCGTTCCCCACACTTTACTTCACTCAGAGTCTGGTTCAGACGGTTCGCCAACTATGACGAATATATCGTCTTGTACTCGGCAGAGCAAAAATTGCTAGTTATTTATTAGACTCTCGTTTTGGCAAAGGGCCACTACCTGACATTCAAATCATGACATAAATTTTTAACTACAATATTTTTATACTTGAAAAAAAATATCAGAAAGCAACTTTCCACAAGTTTCTATAGCATAATTTATTATTGAAAATGCATAATTAAGAAGATTTTAGAATAAAATAATAAATTATTATGTAATGATTTGCTGTGTTGTATTATGCTACTGGTTTTATCACACAATTTATACTGTGAGACAATCATTAATCATCATCAGATCTACTTAAAATAATAATAACTACAAAAATTTAACTCTATCGAAGAACCAAAAAAAAAAAATCATTCTCCACAT
>KZ807286.1:387275-397554 GCA_000696205.2 Oncopeltus fasciatus | reverse complement strand
TTATTTATATTAATTTTGACTAGAAAATTTTCTGAAATTAAGAGATTACAGTAGCAAGTATTGAGCAACTCACTTAAGGCAATAATTAAATTTATAAGGGGTTCCTACAAAATAAAATTTATAAGGTTATTTTGAAAGCACAATAGTTCCCAAATTTCTAATCCATAGCTACCATGAAACACGAATAAAAATATATCATGAATATAAAAATTAAATATAAAAAACATGTTGAAAAATATTATCACAACTTTTTATTAAAATAAAATACATAAAAATGCTAATAAATGATAGAAATTAGAAAATAGTTGTACATAAAAATCCAATTCACTAGTTTAAAGGATGGTCGATCTCTATATAATGCAGTATCATTCCAAAACCTCTCCACAATTAGTCCTTCCTCTCCCTTGGCCCTCTGACGTAAACCCCCTTCCAGATATCCTGGATTTCTTCATCTGCAAAAACCTTACTCCTCTTAAATATTCTGCTTCTACCTTAAACGAATTCTCTTCTGACCACAGTCTAGTTCTCCTTATGTTATCCTTGACCCCTATTCCTAAACAATTGGCTCCCTCCCTCATTAATGGTCCAGTTGACTGGACCTTGTTTAGAACTCTCATAGAAGAGTCTCTTGACCTCGGAATATCTCTGAAAACCTCTGATGATTTAGATGATGCTGTACACTCCTTTACCATAAACTTTCAGAAATGCGTATGTTTAATCTCAAAGTATGTATAATTTCAGAAATGCTGTATTTGGTAAATCCCAAACCAAAATTTACCAAATACAGCAGGAGACAAATTACTCTGGATTTCTACTCGCAGAATCCTTAAGAGTTATGAAGCTTCTACCCCCTTGCACCGAGGAGATGGTGCCTGGGCTTCTTCTGACAATGACAAGGCCGAAATGTTTGCCCAGCACCTCAAGCAAACATTTAGTCCTCACTCAGATCCCTTAGACCTGTCCAATACCATGGAGACTGAGGAGTCTCTGGATATGTCATTACCTATGTCTTCACCACTCAAGGCAGTAACACATTCCGAGTTCAAGTATATAATCTCTCGTCTGCCTAAGCTCAAATCACCCGGATATGATTTAATCACCGATCTAATTCTCCCTAATCTTCCCAAGAAGGCAATTATATTCCTCGCCTACATCTATAATTGTACACTCAAAACTACACACTTCCCACTCTGGAAATATTCCGACATAATATTATTTCCCAAACCTGGAAAACCACCACATAATCCTTCATCCTTCCATCCTATAAGTCTCCTTCCATCACATTCTAAGGTATTCAATAAAATTATGTTAAAACGAATGATGCCTTCCATGGAACCCTACAATATCCTCCCAAATCATCAGTTCGGCTTCCGACGTAAGCATTCTACTGTCCAGCAGGTGTTTCGCATCGTAGACTACATCTCCTCTTCCCTTGAGTACTGCCCAGGAGCTTTTTTGGATGTTTTCCAAGCATTTGATAGAGTCTGGCACAGTGGTCTCCTGTTTAAACTGAAATCCATACTTCCTAATTACACTTACCTTATCCTTAAGTCTTACTTATCCAACTGTTTCTTAAGGGTTCGACAATGATTAGATTACTCCGATTTCTACCAAGGAAGCGGGAGTTCCTCAAAGTAGTGTGCTTGGACCTATCCTATCATCCTTTACACTGCTGACATCCCTACCCATCCAAGTACCCTCTTAGCTCTATTTGCCGACGACAAAGCTATCCTATCCTTCCATCCCGATCCTAAAACTGCTTCTAAAAACCTTCAAGATCACCTTGAAAAAATCAAACAATTGTGTGGCAAATGGAGAATAAAAATCAATGAAGTAAAATGCGTTCAAGTTAATTTCCAACTGCGGAAAAAAGACTTCTCTGAAATTGTGAAATTGACAATATTCCTTTACCACATTCAAATTCCGTTTGTTACCTTGGGTTTCATCTTGACTCACGACTTACGTTAGAGACCAGAACTCAATCCACGATATGGACTTCTATACAGACTCATGAATAAGAACTCCAATATTACGATTGAAAACAAACCGATGCTCTACAAAACCTTATTACAACCAATCTGGATTTACGGAGTAGAAATCTGGGGTGCCACCAAGCCTTCCATCATCCAAGGAATCTAGTCCTTTCAATCCAAAACCCTCCAAATAATCGCAAATGCTCCCTATTACGTATCTAATTCCTCTCTTCACCACGATTTTAATATTCCATTTGTTCAGGATCTAATTTCTTCCCGCTTCAGCCTTTTCCACAGTAAACTGCCATTCCATCCTAATCCACTAGCACAGACCTTGTCTTCCAACTCCAACCCCTACAACCCTCCCCGTAGGCTCAAACGAAGATGGCCCCGCGACCTCCTGGGGACATAGTCTGTAAATAATTTGAGAGTGGTGTCACTGGTCACCTCCTCTCCTCATGTGACTCATTAATGTCATTTATTTTCTATCATTCATTGTTATCAAATTACAAAATGTTTTTATTTATTCTTAACAGAATGTAATGTATAAATAAAGGTTATAAAAAAAATGATGCCTTCATTTTTCAAGGCTCATAAAAACACAATACTTAATAATGAGGGTATAAAAAAGTGTATTTTTTTTTTTTTTTTTCAGATGTGATGTTCTAGTGAACATGGTGTTATTTTTCTTACTTCTTATACCAAAGATAAGAAAAGCATAGGAAATAGTCAAACATTCAACTTTTTATATGTTAGAGATCCCATGAATAAAATAAAACAACATACTTTGAAAATTAGTTATTTTGTGTGTGTGTGTTTGTGAAAAAAAAAATTTTCAGTAAGCACAACGTATACTGAATAGATCGAGATGAAATTTTGAACAAAATTAAAGAAGATAAATACTCTAAGACCAATTACAGCTGCAAAAAAATATTTGTATTGTAAACATTGTGAAAAACCATACAAATATGATTTTCTCAATTATAAAATGACACATGGAATATATGAATTAGCAAGAGCAAGGTATGGCTTAACTGACAGCAATATTATTTTAAGTTTATTATCATTAAACAAAATAAATCATTTGATTATGGATTATAGGATATTATAAACTATAAATGAATTACCTTGTCTTTTGCTAAATCAAGCAATGTGAAAGTTTGAAGTTCTTCTTTTTTTTCCCATACTTCAATTACTAAACGTCCATATTTTGGTGGGTGAGCAGCAACTGCTGAAAATATAACTCCAGTATCTCTGACGCCATACTTAGCATAATCTAATATTATGTTAATATTGGAAGGTGTAATAAGACTATGTTGACCTTCAAAAAGGTGTAGAGGATTTACCTCCAAAATGTCTAATTGTAATGTAGGACTTAAAACCTGTAAACATCATATAGATTAATAATGAGTAACTAATAAATTATTAAGGCTCAATGAAAAACTAAAAAACAAAAACAAACATTGTATATGTTATGAAAATCTTCTCGAACACAGTAATGTTCAATCTGATCGTTTGTATCACATAAGCAAATAAAGGAACCAACACCACGGTGAGCACAAGTACCATCTGATGTACATGGATGCAATTGACAGGGATATGACCAAACACAACCAGGCAGAAGTCCTTTACTTATCTGTAACAGAAACAAAGACATATGAAAATGCTTCTATCTTTAGATCCTTAAGGAATTATAGCATTCAATTCTGTATTCACCTCTACTGGCCAATGAATTGCCACCATTATTGGTGAGCATAAATGAAAATAGAATAAGAAGTGAAATATTTAAACTAAATCCCTATTTTAATAAAAAAAAATTGTGGCAGTTCCTTGACTGGAAGAGGGAATGTTCAGCATTTGATGCAATTTTGTAGACTCACTCTACAGCAAACCTAGAACCATGTCTGTCTATATAATGACATTTTTGACCACTACATCTGTTTATTTATACTGTAGGCTATGACAAATTAAATTAAATTTAAAAAAAAAATTCTTAACTATACAAAAAAGGGACACACATTGAATCATCAAAAAAGAAATGTATTAACAATAAACATTTCATATACTTGTACAAAAAAGGACCAGAAGTTTGCTCCGGCAGTTATGTATAATTTTTTTTTTTTTTTTTTAAACTTCATTATTAATTGCTTTCTACATGTTTTGTATCTAGTAATGTGCTGGTTAATAATCACAGTTATGTATAATTAATGTAAAAAATAAAAAATAAAATAAGCTGAATAAAACTGAAGAACTCTTCAGATTGTAATGAAAAATAAATAACAGTCCACAACAGGCCATATAGACCCAAGATGAAAATTCAAGTTAAGGATGTATTTCCAAAACCTGATCTCCACCCAAAGAAAGTTTTGCTTTTAAGAATCAGAATCAAGGTCAAACTATCACTGAAGAAGCATACCCCACAATATTGGACCATTGCCACTTGAAGCTAAAGCTTTTTGATCATGGCTTAATTAGTTGAAAAGGGCATCTACTTCTCCAGGACAATGCTCGACCATGCACTGCCAAATTGGCCAGGGACAAATTGATGGAAAAAGATTGGCTGGGAAGTTTTCCCACATCCACCCTATTCCCCTGACTTTTCTCCTACTGATTAATACCAGTTTAAATATCTGGACAACCATCTCAGATAGAAATGTTTTGAAAATCAAGTTAGGCACTATTCTCATTGAATGAGTTTTTTGCAGAGAAAGTATGAATTGGGAAAATGTAGAAATGAAAAATGATTCTTACAATTCTATCCAAAGCCAAGAAGAGAAGCAGAGAAAGAAAGGAGGGTTAAATTATTGGAAGGAATTCTATTATTCAACTTATATAATACTGTAGACAGCAAAGTTCAAAATAGGAAGACAAAATAACTTTTTTTTTTTTTTAAACTTTTATTTCTTTATTACATTCTGTTATTCATTACAATGAAAAACAAAGACCAAAATAAAAATAACATTCAATAAAAATCGCATGAAGAGAGAAGGTGACCAATGACACCACTCTCAAATTATATACAGACTATGTTCCTAGGAGGTCATGGGGCCATCTTTGTTTGAGTCGATGGGGAGGGTAGTAGGGGTTAGAGTTGGAGGACAGGGTCTGTACTAGTGGATGAGGATATGGCAGTTGACTGTGGAAAAGGGTAAAATGGGAGAAAATGAGGTCTTGAACAAAAGGGGCATTAAAATCATGGTAAGAGAGAAATTGGATATGTAATAGGGGAGTATTTGCGATTATTCTGAGGGATTTGGATTTAAAGGGCGGGATTCTTTGGATGTCGGAAGGCTTGGCGGCACCCCAGATTTCTAAATCTAGATAGGTCATAGTAAGGTCTTGTAGAGTTTCAGTTTGTTTTCTATTATAAAATTGGTCCAATATTGTGGGGTATTCATGAGTCTGTATAGGAACCCATATTGCGGATTGAGTTCTTGTCTTTTAATTTTAGGATGTTCGCTCCATGTAAGTCGTGAGTCAAGATGGAACCCAGGTAATGAACGGAATTTGAAAGTGGTGAAGGAACATTGTTAAATTTCACAATTTCAGGAAAGTCTTTTTTAATTAACTTGAACGCATTTTGCTTCATTGGTTTTATTCTTCATTTGCCATTGTTTGATTTTTTCGAGGTGATCTTGTAGGTTTTTAGAAGTAGTTTTAGGATCAAGGTGGGAAGATAGAATAGCCTTGTCATCTGCAAATAGAGTTAAGAGGAAGAGTTGTTGTTGTTACTTTGATGGGTAGGGATGTCAGCAGTATACGGGATGAAAAAGATGGGCTTGAGTAACTCTTGCTTCCACTTGGTTGTAATCAGATCCAATTACAAATCAAAGAAACAATTGGATAAGTAAGACTTAAGGATTAGGTAAGAGTTACTGGGAAGTATGGATTTTAGTTTAAACAAAAGACCACTATGCCAGACTCTATCGAATGCTTGAGAAACAAAAAAAAAAGCACCTGGACAATACTCTTTGTGCTCAAGAGAAGAGGAAATTAAGTTTACGACTCAAAACACTTGCTGGGCAGTAGAATGCTTACGTCAGAAGCCGAATAGGTGATTTGGGAGGATATTGAAGGGTTAAGGGAAGGCTTCATTCCTCTTAACAGTATTTTTTTTCAACAACCTTTGAAAGTGTAGGAAAGAGACTTATAGGATGGTAGGATGATTGGTTATTTGGTGGTTTTCCAGGTTTGGGAAATCATATTATATCAGTATATTTCCAGAGGAGAGGGAAGTGGGTAGTTCAGAATATACAATTATAAATGTAGGTAGAGAGGGTAGACATGTGAGGAAGGCCTCATTTCGTAAAACACCTAATTTTTGCTTTATGAGTCTGAAAAGACGATTAAAGTCTTTGAGATCTTTGAAGGGTCTATATTTTTGTAACAATGACCTTGAGCGGTGTTTCACTATGATGAGCTTTTAATGCGAATTTGGGAGTTATTTTTGGGACTCAGAAGAGTATTTGGTAAATTTTGTTTTGAGTTTAGCCATACATATGCATAGCTGAAAGTTTATGGTAAAGAAATGTACAGTATCATCTAGTTCATCTGAGGTCTTCAGAGAAATTCTGAGGTCAATTGACTCTTCTACGAGAGTTCTAAACAAGGTCCAATCGACTGGGCCATTATGAGGGAGGGGGACAATTTATTTATAATAAGGGTTAATGATAACATCAGGAGATAGGCTGTGGGCAGAAGAGAGCTCGCTTAAGCTCGAAGTGGAATGATGAAGAGGAGTAAGGTTTTTGCAAATAAAGAAGCCTAGGATATCAGGAATGTGGTCCACGTCTGAGGGTCAATAGATGGGAGAGGAAGGACTAATTGTTGTGAGGTTTTGGGATGATTTTACATTATATATAATGTAATATCAAAGAGCACATATAACACATACACAAGCATATATAATGTAATATAATGTGTACTCTATAGAGCACAGTCACAAGAGTTGATCGTTCTTGATCCCCATTGGAAGTGTTTTGCATTGTAGTCTCCACCTGCAAGGAAACGGGAATCAAGGTCTTCAAGGTATGTGAAAATTTTTTTGATGTATTAATTGGCTTATTTTGTGAACAATACCCTGCTGAAAGTATAATAGAAGTTGATGTAGAAATAGATACTGTTGTGGATTAAAGGGACTCAGTAGGACTGGAAGGTCAGATATGATGGGTATGGGACTTATTGATAAGCAGTTCTACCATAAGCTCGTCCGTCAGGAAAGTCTGTTCTGTAAGTACCTTAGCCCGTAATTTCTAGATTATTTCATTTAATTAGTCATGTTTCTGTCAGTAATAATATGTCTATATTTTTGTCAGAGTACCAGTTTAAGTTCCTCAGTATGTTTCCGAATGCCGTTAGCATTCAAAGGAGGACAGAAAAGGATTTCTTGGGATGGGGAATCATGATGTGGAAGTTAGTAGGGTCATTTTGGTGACCAAGGTAGTCTGAAGAGATATAAGTGGTGTGATGAGGGAACAGAATTCTGAGAAGAAGTTGTGATCATTCAATGAAGGCAGAGTCGGTTGGAGATGGCGCGTTGCTGCCTTCTAGAAGGTGGTTGAGATGGTGTGGCTCGTCTTGTCTGGGTTTGTCCTGATTTGGTTGTGTAACTTGAGCGTAAGACAAGCCTTGCTCAACAAATCTGGAGGGCAGTGGCACTACTCTCCTGACATGAGGTGCATTCAGTGGTCGACGAGTAGGCTGGGTGCGCTGTTTTAGTTTCTTGTAGATCTGACAGCCCTTGTAGTTGGCGGTGTGGTTGTGTTTACATATTGCTGGGGTTATAAGTGACTGGGGTGCTCGGGACTTTGGACAATCAGCCACATCAGTGCTCACATCAGTAGCTTTTGACACACCGTGGAAAGTATTCACAGTATGTTTTGGTGTGCCCATATTCCTGGCACTTGTGGCATTGTACAATGTCTTGACGAGGACGAGGTTTCTCGACTCTTAATCTACAGTGGCAGAGAGAGTTCAAGCTGTAGATGTCCTCCAGGCTTCTAGCAACCCTCCCTCTGAATACCCCTACTTACTGCCCTACTGATGGCAACTGAGTACCAGATCTTTAGACCTTTTTGTCTGTAAAAGCCTACATTCACTCCAATCTTTTACCAGCATACAATGACCTTTCATCTGATCACAGTCCGGTACTCCTCATCTAGTCACTACAACCCATTCCAAAACTGAATCCTCCATCACTGGTTAATGGACAAGTTGATAGGATAGGTTCAAATCTCTCCTTGAAGATGTTATATACCTCAGAGTTTCCTTAAAATCCCCGCAAGACCTTGACGATGCTGTTATCCAACAGTCATGCTGGATAGCATTTAAACCTACTTCCAAAAACCTTTAAATCCAAATTCTTTAAACAATAAACCTCTTCCCATCCCTATACAGATGCTTATACTATCCAAAAGATGAGCCAGAACCACATGGCAGAGAACACGACACCCATCCCACCACAAAACAAATAACAAACTGAGCCATTTAGTGACACGGGAACTCAGATCTTTTCATAATAAAGAATTCAAAAATTATCTTTCCTCATTCACAACGGAAGACAAATCCCTCTGGACTGCCATCAGAAAATTCCCCAACTTTCACTCCTTACCCTGACCCAGAAAACCATTCTAAGAGCACAGAGGTAGAAGAATTCCTTGATTCCCCTTTCCTATGTCTCCACCTTCTAAAGCTGTCACTTCCTCTGAGGTCAAATTATCTTTTCTTACCTAAACCCAAGTCTCCCGGGTATGATCTTATTACAGCCCAAATCCTTAACCACATACCCAAAAAGGCTGTAACTTTTCTCACCTACCTCTACAACACCATTCTCCGAACCACACACTTTCCTCTCCTGTAGAAGTTATCCAATGTAATCCCCTTCCAAAGCCTGGTAAACCCCCAAGTAATCCTTTTTCCTATCGCCCAATAAGCTTGCTTCCCCTCTTTTCAAACGTCTTTGAGAAGATTCTTCTTCCAATCCTGGATGCCCGCCAAATACTTTCAAAACACCAGTTTGGTTTCCTAGCCAAACACTCCATGGTCCAACAGGTGTTTCATGTTGTATATTGCATATCTTCTGCTTTCAAGAACAAGCAGTACTGCGTTAGTTACTTCCTCGATGTGTCGCAAAAATGTGACAGAGTTTGGCATCGCGGACTACTTTTCAAATTAAAATGCTAAGATAATTCATCGAGTTGGAGAGATTATTTAATCTGCCTCGGTGGTGTAGATGCTTAGCGCACCTACCCGGATTGCAGGAGACCCGGGTTCGATTCCAGGTTGAGCTAGAAAGATTTTTTTTTCTGGCTTTCTTTGTATTTCTTATAAAAATTTATCGTTGGATTACCACAATTAATACAATTATTTAAATTACTTTTGGTATAATAGGAATGAACTTAAAATGCAAAGTTTAAACTTACTAACCAAGCCATCTTCAGGGCTAAAAAGAAATCAAATTGGAGCTATATAACTAATCAGATTTCTCATGTTTCATTAATATTAATAAAAATTAGAGCAATTGACAAATTATATATTATAACCAATGAGGGATAAAGGGAAAGACCACTATACCTGGCTCTATGCTGGCCATAAAGGAAGAGTGAGGGAAGGAAAATACTCAGTCATTGTAGTTATATTTGTAAATACCTTCCTTAATAAATGTTTTTCATAAAAATGTTATAGAACTTAATCATTGTAAAACCACAATGTACACATATATTCTTTAAATATAATCTAATATAATATAANCCCACTCTTTCATCTGATTTCAAACAAAAATTAATTCATTCAACAGTTTTCAATGAAAAACCTAAATACATAATTTGGTTTCTACATTTCAAAAATAAGAGGGCCCATTCAAACTTCAAATTTCTATTTTAAATATCTTTCTTAATACACTTCTCTTTATCATTATTATATAATTTAAATGACACAAAAATGTTTTTAAGAAAATCATATTTTACAAATATTTTGCTCTATAAATTTGATATGCTGATAATAAACAATATATTAAAATTTAGACTCCTTATAAACCCTCCTTAATGATTTAAAAAAAAGAAAAGGAAAACAAAAAAATAAATAAAAAGGAAAATAAAATGTACCCTTGCTTGAGGAAATCCAACGGGAGTTGCACCTAGATGTATTGATTTAATGCACCCTTTTAGGCTTATGTCAGCAGCTTTCAGCCCTTGACCTAAAGCTCTTGCTCTTTTACTCACTTCTATTCCTCCAATGTATACCTGTACAAACCAAAACATATTATAATACAAACCAAGACATAATTATATATATACTTTTTTTAGGGG
>KZ807286.1:346169-362665 GCA_000696205.2 Oncopeltus fasciatus | reverse complement strand
GAATCTCCTTAAAGACTTCTCTTGAATAATATTTAAAAAAATATTAAAAAAAGGCTCAGGAGGATATGCATGTTAAGAATATATTTATTCTGTACCCACGGCACACAAGATAAGGTGTGTGGACAACAAAAGCATAGAAAAAAAAAACTGTGCATTGTGAGTATTGAACTAGGTACCTTTGGCTCTCCTAAGCCATTCTAGCTAATGAAAGACATGGACTAGTGCATCTTTTAAATTTTCAAAATCCCCAGCACTGAAAGGGAACAATAGATTGGCAAAATTTAAGACTAGTTAATGTCAGTATATTTCCAATTACTGTGGTTTTAATTTTAACAAAGTGACTAAGATCTTTCTCTTAGTGGAACCTGTCCACTAGGGAGTGAGTCCACCAGGTGACAGACGGAAGACACCTCCTTCGGATATCACATGGAGGGGTGAACTCCCGGAGCTCTGTAGACCAACTGATACCCAGTGCTGGGGAGGGGAGGGTTATAGCCCAGCCACCTTTTCCCCTGGGGGGATCTAAATATTTGGGAGACCAGTTGTCCAGATGATATGGGATCTCTCCTGCTGGGCTAATCACTTACAGGGGAGTACAACTAATCCATAGCAATACAGTAAACAGCCTCAGATATGGACGGAGTAGAAGGAAACGACCCAGCATAGAGAAGGATATTTGACTAGGAACCTGGAACATAAGATCACTAACCACAGATCTACATAGGACCAGGCTCCTAGCCAGGAACAGAAATGAGGCGCAATCCTGGCTTTGCACAAGGGGACAGTGAAAGAAGAAGAAGAAACTAAGATCTTTTATTGCTATATATTATTTTTTTTCTTTTAATAATAAGCATTTATCTATCTATCTATCTTGTCATTTATTAATTTTCATGTACAAAATTAAAAAATGATGAGTATTAAAATTAAGAACAACATACATTTTAGTTATTTTAAGATGCTTTTATTTTTATGGTGTAAAAATGAAAAAATTTGATAAAGAATTATAAATAAAAACAATGTATACAATTAAATAAGATTTTTAAATTAAGAAAAAATTTGAAGAAAAGTTGCTAAAGCAGTAATTTCAAGCCTTTTAATAAAAAATATGCATTCTTATCTACAACACAAAATAAAATAAAATGCCAACTTACCTTAAAAATAAATGTTCTTTAATTTTTGTTAGTTAAAACTCAAACAAATTTCAGAATAACAGGTTAGGGTTGCAATCTCTAGTATTACTAATAATTAAAATTAATGGACATACAGCTAACTGATAAATTTGAAAAACTAAACATTCAAACCATAAAGCTTACCATTTTGAATAAATTTAAAAAGTAAATTATCAGTAGAAATAAGAAAATATAATACGATTCAGACTGTTAGAATAAGTAATTAATGAGTTCTGTGATACTCCCACTAAATGAGACTGAATGAGGTTGAAATATTTGTACTTAAAATAGTTTTAGAATAGGTGAAAGAAAAAATTACATAGAAAAAAAATTTATTGAGAACAATATCTTAATTCTAAATATAACTGCTGATTTATACATTATTTAAATATGAAGAATAATAACTTTATATTCAAATTTAGCAAATAATATTGATAAATGAATAAAGCAGATATTGTAATCCCTAAAATAATTTATTTGGAAAATTATATTAATATAAATGTTTATATGAATATCTTTAAAAAAATCATTCCAAACAACAAGCAAATCTGACACATGCAATTAAATTTCTCAAAACAGTTACATGAGTTTTGAAGGTATTATAATAATAGTTGAGGCAAGAACGAGAGTGGTGACAAAATAAAAACAGTATTATGTTATTTTGGAGGTAACTTCGTTGACCATAGAGTTGTATGAGGAAAGGGTTGTCAGGAGTTCGGTGTTGGTAGCTGAAGAATTAAAAATTAATTTGTAACCAAAAAAGTTTCTTAGTTTTTAATTCTTCAGCTACCAATACCGAATTCCTGACAATCCCCTCTCCTCAGTATTATGTTATGTTACTATTAAAAAACTACTTAAATTAATAAACTAACAATAAGTACTAAGTCCTTCTTGTTGAGAATGCCCCTTCAGAGATAAAATAAACAAGTGGTTGTAATCTTTAATAATTTAATTTTAACCTTAAGCAACAACTAAAACAATTAAAGGGTAAGGTAAAAAGGCAATACGATTAATGAGCAATAAAAAAAATAGAAGTTCTAAAAGGAACCATTGGGGCTTTAATATACAAAGAGAGAATATAGAGAAAGCTATGTAATAGACTTAAAGGAAGTTGGTCATAAGTAAATTTAGTTGTCTATGATATGATATTTGGAGATTTTTAGCATGGTTAGGCCATCAGGTTTCAGAAATAGACAAAACTGAAATAAAGGCATCTTGCATTCTCTTATGCATCCTTATGGGTTGACAAACAACATAAACTATTTTAATATTTACAGAAGATAGACTGATACTCAAAATTAACTTTAATAGAACATAAATATTTGGAAGAATTGAAAAAAATAAGCATTTATATATTTAAAATGGTGATCACATTTATTTTACTATTTTGGTACTGATCTTTATGACTTCATAAAAAGGAAATGTATTTCTGGAGGGGATTTTTTAAGTGCTTAACTTTGTTGTTTCAGCTTTAGAAACTTAAAATGTATTGCACTTATTCAATTTCATTCATACTACTTTTATTGGTGAATGGAGATAATAAGATAAACATAATTTAAAATAAAGTTACCAGCTCAAACATTTTGGAATCAGTTGGAATGATATAAATTCATCCAAAACAGTTTATAGAAAAGTTAAATAATTATCATTTAAGAAATAATTATTATTTAAAGTTAAAGGAGCAATGACAGCATTAAAAAAAAGTATCATTTCTGTCTATGCAAATTAACAAGTGACCTATAGGAGCTTGAAGAGCAGGCTAGCGAAGGTTCATATTCTTTGGTTCAAGTGAAACACCATTCCTTAATTTGATCTTGAGTCATCCCCTAATATAGACCTAGAATTAAGTCTGCTTATCAGAGTCTTGAACAAAAGATAAAATTTCATGTCCCTACGAAAAACAAAAAAACAGAACTGTGGGTGAGAACATCCCCACAGTGAGTGAACTAAATTATATATTATATAATATAATGTCTTGGTACATATCTCCATCTCTTCTTAAACCATAATAATAATATCCAAATTAGGTGAAAGATATTCAAGCACACATTTTTAACTTGAGGTCGAAAAAAAAACAAATACTTTAAATTCATAACTAAAATTTGGTGAATTAGTGAAATTACTCATATATTTGTCTAAGAATTAAAATTAAAAAAAAAAAAAAAAAATAATCTTCAAATGGGGAGAGGAAATTAAAAAATTATTGTCATCACAACTATGACTGACATCTGGAAAGTTTTACTGTCTTGTTGGCTTCCTTAATCAAGAAGGCTTTGATTTTCATATTAAGAAACAATTGGTTAAGTTTTATGTGAACCAGTGACAATGGTTTAGGTGATTTATACCAAAACCTATTTTCAACACATGGTTAAAGAGGAAAACTATTTATATACAGCGCATTTCCTTAATCTCTGGAGATTAAGTGTTCATATAAGATTTCAATCATTAGTTATTGTGTTAGTGTGTGGGTAGCAGTAGTGGAATGTGAGCAATATAGAAGGTTGGTGTACATTTTCTGTTTAGGGTAGGTAGGAGGTTTCCCAATGTGGTGCTAGAGGATGGAAGAGGATCTTGCTTACCCCAGAAAAGAGGAAGGATGGAAATGAGAGAGAACAAAGAAATATTAAAAGTAAAGGATTTATTGATAGGCAATTAGTTAGTGGAAGCAGGGAGAGGGAGCAATTCTTGACTTACCCAACCAGAGGACTGCCTCTTTCTGGAGTGGATGGTCCGGTTAATAGGGCTGGCTTTGCCTCCCACATATCCACTAAATGTATGTGCATATCCCCTCACCATGGGGACTAAATGAGCTTCCCTCTCAACCTCATTCACAGCTGACCACTAGCTTTTTAGTGGATTACTCAGCAGCATAATTTGGGTGGAGAACATAACACAGGTTCCATCTCAAAATTACTAATTTCAGATATCAAAGGAAAAGAAATAGTCTTCAAAGCTATTGAAGAACAAATTAATAGTAGAATAATGAAAGCTCTTCTGGAATAGATGTATTAAATCTAATGCATTTTTAATGCTGAATCTAACATAAGACACCTTCATTCTTATTCTTAAATAATGAAAAGTAATAGAGGAGTTTTAAAATTTAATAGAATTTAAAACTGGAAAATGAATTAATAAGGTGAAATGAAAACAATTTTTAATTTTTGTCAATAAATAAGGACAGAAATAATAGGGCTTATTTTGTTGCTAAGATAATGGTATTGCAATTACAGAGAGTAGCGGGTGTAGCCGTTGATCAGTGAACACCTCTACATAATGCTTCTTCTTTTCAGCTTTATTTGTCGAGTTGCATAGAGACTTCTGTTATCATATTTTGCAGACTGATGCAGGCAAGTGTCAGTGTCATGGGTGCTAAATTTCACAGAAATTAGATGCCAGGATCACTATTTTTTTCAGTAAGTGAATACACAACATTTTTCTTAAGAGAGTGTGCTATCAGACAGCAGAACCAAACCTGTCCCCTCACTGATAGCTGAGTGCTGTAGGAGAGCTAGTATGCTCCCACCAGCTTCTCTTATCAGCCGGCCAGGTAGCTCAGAGGAACAGTATGTGGCAGTTAACTTATAGGTTCCCGGTTCAAAGCTCGGCCGCTACTTTCTTTTTTTACTGCCACCAAGTTATAGCAAGTGGAGGTAGGAAAAGAATGCCTAGGAGCACCCATGACTTCTCTCAAGGATAAGAGGTGTCACTCTGCCAGTAGCACTCCAACTAAGAGGCCACAAAACCAAATACCAGAACCTCGCAGGCAGTAAATTCACAGCCATAGGCCATTGTTACCAAATAGGCAAATAATGAGAAAAATGAGACCACATCATGGTTTATTACACAGAACCTGTTTCAGCCTCTTCAAAACATTACAGGAGAGAAGATGGATGCTGAAACCACCTCCAAATATATAGGCTGATCACTCCCCATCTTTGTGAGAAACATTCAAAATTTCTGCTTGATGTGCAACCAACTTGACCAGCTTGTTGGCCACGGACAACACCTGCGTTAATAGGCAGAGTGACAC
Source organism: Oncopeltus fasciatus (assembly GCA_000696205.2). Lineage (NCBI taxonomy): Eukaryota > Metazoa > Arthropoda > Insecta > Hemiptera > Lygaeidae > Oncopeltus > Oncopeltus fasciatus. The sequence goes on along the minus strand of KZ807286.1, from coordinate 357,466 downwards.
CAAAATTATGCCAGACAGCCTTGACACCTATAAAGGTATCATCAGCTAGCTGAAGGAGACAAAAGTGCAGTACCATACTTACCAGCTCAGGGAAGAACGTGCAGTCAGAGTTGTCATCTGTAATCTCCATCATTCCAGTCTCACTGATGACATCAAAAAGGAGCTTACTAATCTAGGCTTTCAGGTCAGAACAGGATCAACATTACTTTAAATAAGCCTGGCAAGGATGCACCTGTAAAGACCCCACCGCCATTGTTCTTCGTGGACCCTGAGCCCACAAGAAATGTGGAAGAGATATATAATATCTCATCACTCTGCCATTGCAAAATAGGGGTAGAGAAGCCCCACATTATTCAAAGCCATAAATGTCAACAGTTAGGCCATACAAAGAGTTACAGAGAGTATGGAGCCCGATATGTCAAGTAAGGAGGTGCACACCTCAAAGTGGACTGCCGGAAGTCCCATAACATTCCTACTGTCTGTGCTCTTTTCCAGAAGAATCATGCCATCAATTATAAAGGTTGCCAGATCTAAAGCAACGGACTCAGCCAACCTTTAACCAAAGCACAGTGCCTTCTGCTCAAAGACCTCCACCACCCCCGGGCAAAAAAGTTAACACAGGATTATCTTATAAGATATCTTATATATCTTATAAGATATACCCGGGCGACCCAGTCAATCCAAAAGCAGCCTAGTCAAGAGGAACTTCATACGAACGCCAGCCTCCCAGGTGGTAGCGACCTACCATCTCTCATATTCCTCCTCCACCACCAGCATTTAATGACCTCCAAGCCACGCTTCAGTCCTTCTTCTCCGAATTCCGTGTCCTCCTCACTCCACTCATAAACCTCCTGACAACAATAGTCACAAATATGAATTCTTCCACTATGAAATGAATCCACTCTCTCTGAGTTTATTTTCCATCCTCCTTTGGAATGCTAAGGGCATTCAAACATATACAAATGAACTGAAACTGACACAAGAAGAAAAAGATATAGACGTACTTTTACTTACAGAAACACGACTAAAAAAGGGTAAAAAGCTAAAGATACCAGGATACAATACATACCAAAGTCATAACCCTGACGGACAAGCTCATGGTGGAACTGCACTCCTCATTTGCACTTCCCATAGTCATTATGAAGTACCCTCCACTCCTCAGATTCTCTTCAATCTACTTCAGTGTCCATCCTAACTTCCACATCTCCAAGTGTCCTATCTGCAGTCTACTGCCCATTAGCATAAATCTGCTCCAAGAACACTAAATCATTAGGTCCCTACTTCCTCTCTGGCAGAGATTATACGAAACACTTGCAGTGGGGCTCAAGAATGACCAACTCCCGTGGCCGTGCTCTATATGATGCTTTTTCTCTCGCAATCTTTTCACTTTAAGTCCGCCCTCTCCTACCCACTAGCCCACTGATGTAAACCGTCTTACTGATATCCTAGATTTCTTCATATATAAATATCTTATTCCTTTCTATCACTCCATAGAAACCTTGAATGATCTTTCTTCTGACCACAGCCCTGTCCTTCTCACTACTACCTCTCACACCTATCCCTAGACAATTGCCACCAGCACTAATAGGTTCCGTAGACTGGCCATTATTCAGAACTCTACTAGAAGAGTCGCTTGACCTCAGAATCTCCTTAAAGACTTATGAAGAGCTCGATGATGATGACCAGTTCTTTACTATTAAGATTCAGCAATGTCTTTGGAAAGCAAACTTAAAACCAACCTACACTCGCTTCACTGTAAATTCAGCTAAGCCCCTCCCTGACTCTATTAAAAAACTCATAGGGGCTAAGCATAAAGCTAGAGCCATTTTCCAGAAGCACAGGCATCCCTCAGATTGTAGGAAGTTTAACCAGCCATCCCATCTTGAAAACAAAAACTAGGAGTTTTATGAAATAAGGCTCTTAATGCCAACTTGTCAAGCATTTCAGCAGCGGACAGTTATACCGGGATACCTGGTACCAGGTTATACCGGGTACTAAAATCCCTTTAGACTGCCACTCGCAGAATTCAAAACATCAGGTGCCCTCCGCCCCCTTGAGTCGAGGAGATGGGTGTCTTCTGACTACAACAAGGCCCAAATTTTTGCTCAGTGCCTCAAACAAACATTCACTCCTAATTCAGATCCTAATAATTTGTCCAATAGCATTGAGCCTAAGGAGTCACTGGACACACCATTACCAATGTCCTTGTTGATTAAGCTGCCTTATTACATTAGTAACCTTAGTTACTCCTATCCCTTTCTGAGGTGAAGTATATTATTCACCATCTGCCATAGTGCAAAGCATCCGGCTATGGTTTAATCACTGGGCTAATGCTTCATAATCTTCCTCCAAAAGCAATTATTTTCCTGACCTACATCTATAATTGTATCTTTCCAACTACCCATTTTCCACTCACCTAGAAATTTTTTGAAGTTATTCTATTCCCCCAACCTGTCCATAATGAAACAACCTTCCGCCCAATCAGCCTCTTTCCCTGACTATCCTAGGTTTTTGAGAAAATTTTTTTTTTTTTAAATTATGCCTATCATGAATTCCTTAAATATCCTCCCAAACCATCAGTTTGGCTATCGATCTCAGCAGTCTACTCTCTAACAGGTGTTTTGTGTTGTTGATTTAATTTCCTCTTCTCTTGAGAAAAAAGAATACTGTCCTGGTGCATTTTTAGAGGTTGCTCAAGCTTTTGATCGAGTATGGCATAATGGTTTATTATGTGAGCTCAACAAATATTCCCATGCACCATATATTTAATCCTCAAATATTACCAATCCAACCGTTTCTTGAGGGTCCGGCAAGGATCTGATTACTCCGACCACCTTCCTGTGAAAGTGGGCGTTTCACAGGGCAGTGTGCTCGGACCCATCCTTTCTTTTTATTCTGTACACTGAGGACATCTCCACCCATCCTAATACTATTCTGGCACTCTTTGCTAACAACAAAGCAATCCTCTCTTCTCATCCTGATTTCAAAACAGCTTCCAATATCTTACAAAACCATCTTGATACTATTCAGCAATGGTGCAGCAAATGGATAATTATAATAAACGACTCAAAATGCACACAAGTAAATTTTCAGCTGAGAAAAGATACTCCTAATAATGTGACATATAAAAACATTCCTATACCTCTCTCTGATTAACCCATTAACTAGGATTTCACCTTTAATTTCAACTTAACTGGAGCAAACACATTAAACTTAAGCGACAAGAACTCAATAGAAGCTAAAGACTCTTATACAGATTTTTAAACAGGCGTTCACAGCTCACAACAGAGAATAAACTGACACTGTACAAGGCATTACTATGACTGATCTGGACATATGGTGCAGAACTATGGGGTGCCGCTAAACCTGCCAATAGCCAGCAAATACAATCCTTTCAATCCAAAGTTCTAAGAATAATTGCAAATGCCCCATATTATGTATCTAACACTACCCTTCATCATGACTTCAAATTTCCTTTGATCCAAGACCTTATCTCCACCCCCTTAACACTGTTTCACGGTAAGCTTCCATTTCACCTTAATCTATATGCTATATCCCTGTCGTCAGACTCCAATCCTTACAATCCTCCCCGATGACTAAACAAAAATGGGCTCGCGACCTCTTGAGCTTAAATTTATTGGGAGTGGGATTGGGCCCATCAATTCTCCCTGCAATGTGACAATTAATTGATTTTATTTACTAATTTTTTTTTGTTTATATAAATGTATATATACACTATATTAAGCCATCAAATTATAAGATGTTTAAAAGCAGATATACAAAAAAACACTCCACATTTACAGGTGTAAAAGTAAATGTAACAAAATTAGTAAATAGAACACATAAGTTCAGTTCAATATCAGAAATCGAGGTAAACCTGAAAATTTCATTGGGATGCAAACTTAGAGAGTGTTTAGAATGTGACAGTTTAAAACATTAATTGATTTTATTGATAAAATGTTAAATTTAATATGAGATATTGTAATAGCATTTCTACCTCAATGGAGAATAATAAGACTATATAAGAGGTACAGGCCAATAAAAATAGCTATAAAACATGTTGACACAAAAATTCATTTGTTAAAGATATTAAAAAAATCTTGCTTTTATTCATATAGTTCAAAAAATTTAAATATTTTCTAGATAAATAAAATGTTATTTGAGTTTCTTTTACCAGAATTTTTATTTGTGTCATCCTTTGTTGTTCAGATTTTTTTAAAGTTTTGAATGTTTTTATTTGTACCATTTCAAGTACAATATTGAGTGAGATAAGACACAAAATATCAAGTGATATTAAGTAGGTATTTGCACCTGCTGACAGCAGGCTATTAGGTATTAAAATAAGTAAGTTCCCATATTATTTTGTGTAAGTGTGTCATCTCTTCATTCCTTATTAAATTACAGAACTTATGTATCATCTGATGGCAATCAATTCTCTAAAATTTAGATTCCTTCTTTTTAGTGAGTTCTAAAACTAAATCGAGTTCTTTAACTATTGAGGTTGTTTATTCAAACAAATACATGTTTGATTTTTTTTTTTTTTTTTTTTTTTTACTTTTTTTTCAATCCTACAAAAATACATAAAAAATTAAAGTCACAGAAATTTTTTTTGCCAGATTGTATAAAATTTCATTGTCTTTTATTATATTTCTATTATATACACAGAAGCATTGCTGATAAAGTCCTATGTCTCAATGTCATCTTAATTTAAATTTTTGGGCCTTTTAAAAATATTAAATCAGCTCACCAGTTCCTTATCAGATATTGTATTCACTCAGATTAAATGTGTATTAATCACAAATAATGTAATCTATAGCCCACTAAGATATAGAAAAGCCATTATTCTTTCATCAGCTAATAAAGTTTTAGGGAAGACAGAGTAGATTTATGAACCAGATTATACACTAGTTTTTTAACTGGGTGAGTTTAAAAAAAAAATAATAACAATCAAATGATACCATGTTGAATGTTTTTCAACTACCAATATATTTATTTATAAACTAAAAGCTATATACTGCCTAGAATTTCATTAAAGACAAATTTGAACTACTATGTATGATGAATAACTGTCTTGGAACTTTCAAATACGAATAGCTTAAATCAAAATAAACATACAGATGTATGTATGAAGACACCATATAGACAAGACATTTCAAATCTCATAAAGCTCAGCCATCCATACTTTCCCGTCAAAACATTGTATATATATACTGTATATAAATAGAATGTTTCACTACATGTCTATATTTTCAGTTTTTGTCTTTTGAAGTTCAAGTGAAATCACACAAATTCAACAGTATGACCTTTGTAAGATAAAGTAATTCAAGATTAGAATTACTTTATATTTTTTTTCTCCAGAGTAATAGTGTACATGTCATACTTGATTTTTTTAATCATTAAACAAAAATTATGCTCCAATATTGCATTTATTTATATTACTTTTTTTTCTTCTCATTTTTGTTAGTTCAACACAAGTTTGTTCACTCTAAAAAATTTTTTAATCTAAACAAATTTATTAATTTCCAGATTTTCTTTATTATATTATAAATGCCATAAATAAAATTATTCAAATGAACAAGCCCAAAGGAATAAAATTTGTAATGGTGAACTGATAGGTTTACTTCTGTATCCCTCACTTACTTAACTCCTGGAAAGAGGAGTTAGAAAAAGTGAGAGAGATTATAGTAATGAAAACGTTCACTGCAGTAACCAAGATTATGATACCAGCTCTGAACAAGACGAGGAAAATTTGAGCAAAGATATTTTTGAATCGAAAAATTCCTGTTACATTAGAAAAGATAAAGTTCTATTTCTATTCAAACTGCCAGCTCACTGATAAAAGGGAAATTATGTGCTTGATAGGCATCTTAAGTTTTATTGTTGTGAAAAATCTTGTAATGTAAATGTAAAAGAAACTTGGAACTCTGATGGAACAGACAAAGAAATAGTCTGAGTTCCAATGAGCTATAATAAATTTGTATATCTCATATGTTGTTTCGGATTGTTGTGAATGTCTTTGATTCAATGATAGCTCGTCAAGAACTGAAAGAAGAAAAGTTGATAAACTAGAAGCTATAAGAAATTTATACCACAAAAATATGTCAAGAGACAAAAATTTACTTGTCAAGCACAATTTGAGATTGAACTAGTTTGTATCCCATGTAACTGCCAAGAAGAGTCCAACTAAGACAATGTTTGTTTACATATTCAATTTACCTAATTGTGGTTTTTTGGAATTTTCTTTTTAGCAAATAATTTTCAAATTTTTAATTGTTGCATATAAAGCAAAGTATTGAAAGCTATTAATTGTTCTTATAATTAATTTTTTCATTAAAAGAATGTTTTAGTCTCTTAAAAACCATTCTGTATTAGGAAACTATATAATAAAAATCATAAAAAGTGTATTAAAATTCAAAGTAAAAAATTATTAAAAATTTGAGCAAATGGTGTTCAAAAGAGCTATAGTTCTGAATACATAATTTTTTAAAAAAAAGTTACTATTAGCTAAAAAATTGGGGTGGACTACTCATCAACAGGCTAACTGGAAGTTAAATTAGAATTTACAAACTTACTAAAATTTGAATTTATCTAAAATAATGTATTATCATCTTTCATCAAATTGTTTTCTTTCACACAGAGACATTAAACTCTTATGGACATATTAATGAAATCATATGATGGGCTTGGGTATACAAACAATTTTGTTTTCTTTGTCAGCTAATCTCAAACCAAAGTTTAGCAAATACTCAAAAAGAGAGTTTGTTGACCGTAGATATTATTCTAAGATGATTTTAGTTGGGGTTCGGTCGAGGTAGATCCAAAAAACACAAATTAAAAAAATGTATTTTTTTAATGAAGGATTATCTGCCAACGTTTCGGCTTACATTGTAAGCTTAGCAAATACTCTTCGAGTCCTAAAAGCCACCCTCAGATTCGCTTAAAAAGCTCCTAATAGCGAAACGCCGTTTAAGGGCGTTGTTCCACAAATATAGGCACCCTACAAATAGCAAAGACTTTAATCTCGTTTTTCCAGGATCGTAAAGCAATAATTAGGTGCTTTACGAAATGAGGCTTTTAATGCCCATCTGTCTTCCCTCTCAGCAGGAGACAAAGCCTTCTGGATTGCTACTCACAGAATTCTTAAGAGCCATGCAGCTTCTACCCCCTTACGCTGAGGAGATGGTTCCTGGGCTTCTTCTGACAAAAACGAGACCGAAATGTTTGCCCAGCACCTCAAGAAAACATTTACTCCTCATTTAGACCCCTTAGACCAAATACCATGGAGAATGAGGAGTCTCTGGACATAACATTACCTATGTCTTTACCACTTAAGGCAGTAACACCTTCCGAGGTCAAGTATATAATCTCTCGTCAGCCTAAGCTCAAATCCCCCGGATATGATTTAATCACCGGTCAAATTCTCCGTAATCATCCCAAGAAGGCAATTATATTACACTTCCTACTCCTCTGGAAATATTCTAACATAATATTATTTCCCAGAACTGGAAAACCACCACATAACCCTTCATCCTACCGTCCTATAAGTCTCCTTCCTTCACTTCTTAAGGTTTTTGAAAAAATTCTGTTAGAACAAATGATGCCTTCCATTGAACCCTTCAATGTCCTCCCAAATCATCAGTTTGGCTTCCGACTTAAGCATTCTACTGTCCAGCAGGTGTTTCGCATCGTAGACTACATCTCCTCTTCCCTCGAGTGCTAAGAGTACTGCCCAGGAGCTTTTTTGGATGTTTCCCAAGCATTTGATAGAGTCTGGCACAGTGGTCTCCTGTTTAAACTGAAATCCATACTTCCTAATAACAATTACCTTATCCTTAAGTCTTACTTATCCAACCGTTTCTTTAGGGTTCAGGAAGGATTAGATTACTCCGATTTCTAACAAGTAGAAGCGGGAGTTCCTCAAGGTAGTGTGCTTGGACCTATCCTATTTAACCTGTACCCATTCAAGTACCCTCTTAGCTCTATTTGCGGACGACAAAGCTATCCTTTTCTCCCATCCCAATCCTAAAACTGCTTCTAAAAACCTACAAGATCACCTCGAAAAAATCAAACAATGGTGTGGCAAATGGAGAATAAAAATCAATGAAGTAAAATGGGTTCAAGTTAATTTCCAACTGTAGAAAAAAGACTTCCCTGAAATTGTGAAATTTAACAATATTCCTTTACCACATTCAAATTCCTTTCGTTACCTTGGGTTCCATCTTGACTCACGATTTACATGGGGCGAACATACTAAAATTAAAAGACAAGAACTCAATCTGTGATATGGACTTCTATACAGACTCATGAATAAAAACTACAATCTTACCATTGAAAACTAACTGATGCTCTACAAAACCTTATTAAAACCATTCTGGACTTACGGAGAAGAAACCTGTGGTGCAGCCAAGCCTTCCAACATCTAACGAATCCAGTCCTTTCAATCCAAAACCCTCCGAATAATCGGAAATGCTCCCTATTATGTATCCAATTCCTCTCTTCACCACGATATTAATATTCCTTTTGTTCAGGATCGAATTTCTTCCCGCTTCAGCCTTTTCCACAGTAAACTGCCATTCCACCCTAATCCACTAGCACAGACCATGTCTTCCAACTCTGTCCCCTATAACCCTCCCCATCGACTCAAACAAAGATGGCCCCATGACTTCCTGGGGACATAGTCTGTAAATAATTTGAGAGTGGTGTCACTGGTCACCCTCTCTCCTCATGTGACTGTCATTAATGCCATTTATATATATATAATTCCTGTTACATTAGAAAANTTCTCCAGATATAATTTTTTTTTCATAAAATAATAAACAGACATTTGATAGAACAGATATTAGCCTGAATAAAAATTTAAAAAAAAAATTGAAGTTTTAAATACCTAATAATGAAATGACTTTTTTAAGGGGCCTGCTATCTTCGGTTTCAACAGATCCTACTGACATACATGAATCATAAATACTCTTCAATCGCCATTGAAATTGTTCCACATCATTAGGTTGAGGCATAGTTGTGATCATGTCACGAATTTCTTCCTTATCTGAAATAAAATTAATACAGAAATTAAGTGTAGAAAAAAAAACAGGTTTATTATCAAGAGATAATATGTCTTTTAAACCCTGCTAATAACATTCATAAATAAATGAATTTCCTTCCGGGCTTGACCACGTTGAAAAGTTAATTTTTGCCAAGCTTTTGCAAATCATATGACGGCTTCTATGGGCTGAATGTAGAATTATACCTACTCTTAATTCTTTAATTTTCTAAATAGCAAAGAAACATTTTATATTACATTTGGAATAATATTATTTCATATGAAATAAAAAATATTGCATGTTTTTTTTTTTTTTAAATAAATCTTTATTTATTACATTCTGTTATAAATAAAATAAAATAAAAATATTTTGTAATTTGATCACCACAATGAATTTTTAAGAAAAATGACATTCAATGTCATTCACATGAGGAGAGAAGGTGACCAATGACACCACTCTCAAATTATTCAAAGATTGTCTCCAGAAGGTCACGGGGCCATCTTCGTTTGAGTAGACGGGGAGGGTTGTAGGGGATGGAGATCTTGGTGAAGGGATGAATTGGATACATAATAGGGAGCATTTGCAATTATTCTCAGGGTTTTGGATTGAAAGGACTGGATTCTTTGGATGTTGGAAGGCTTGGCGGCACCCCAGATTTCTACTCCGCAAGTCCAGATTGGTCGTAATAAGGTTTTGTAGAGCGTCAGCTTCTTCTCTATCGTAAGATTAGATTTCTTATTCATGAGTCTGTATAGAAGTCCATATCGCCGATTAATCTTTTAATTTAAGTATGTTCTCCCCATGTAAGTCATGAGTCAAGATGGAGGGAAGTCTTTCTTCTGCAGTTGGAAATTAAATTGAACACATTTTTCTTCATTGATTTTTATTCTCCATTTGCCACCATTATTTGATTTTTTTGAGGTGATCTTGTAGGTTTTTAGAAGCAGTTTTAGGATCGGGATGGGAGGATAGGATAGCTTTTTCGTCCATAAATAGAGCTAAGAGGGTATTTGGATGGGTAGGGATGTCAGCAATGTACAGAATAAATAGGATAGGTCCAAGCACACTACCTTAAGGAACTCCCGCTTCCACTTGGTAGAAATCGGAGTAATCTAATCCTTGCCGAACCCAAAAGAAACGGTTGGATTAGTAAGACTTAAGGATAAGGTAAGTATTACTAGGAAGTATGGATTTCAGTTTAAACAGAAGACCACTGTGCCAGACTCTTATCAAATGCTTGGGAAACATCCAAAAAAGCTCCTGGGCAGTACTCTTTGTGCTCAAGGGAAGAGGAAATGTAGTCCATGGCGCAAAAAACTTGCTGGACAGTAGAATGCTTACTTCTGAAGCCGAACTAATGATGTGGGAGAATATTGAAGGGTTCAATGGAAAGCATCATTCGTTTTAACAGTATTTTTTTTAAAACCTTTGAAAATGTAGGAAGGAGACTTATAGGACGATAGGATGGGAAGTTATGTGGTGATTTTCCAAGTTTGGGAAATAATACTATATCAGAATGTTTCCAGAGGGGAGGGAAGTGGGTAGTTCTGAATATGCAATTATAAATGTAGGTCAAGAATACAATTGCCTTCTTGGGAAGGTTACGGAGAATTTGGCCGGTGATTAAATCATATCCAGATGATTTGTGCATAGGCAGATGAGAGATTATATACTCGATCTTGAAGGTGTTACTGCCTTGAGTGGCAAGGACATAGGTAAAGGCATGTCCAGGAACTCCTCAGTCTCCGCGGCATTGGACAGGTCGAAGGGATCTGTATGAGAAGTAAATGTTTGCTTGAGGTGCTGGGCAAACATTTCGGCCTTGTCTTTGTCAGAAGAGGCCCAGGAACCTTCTCCTCGACGCAAAGGAGTGGAAGCTTCATGGCTCTTAAGGATTAGCCTACTAATAAAATAAACTTTTTTTTTTTAAAGATAATATTTAATATATTTTTAAAATGTGAAAATTTTAGAAGTAAAAATAAAGAGACTGTAATTATTGATGAAACTAAACAGTGGTTACTCTTATTAAAACAGCAAAATACAATCCCTGCTTTTTTCATGCCTTTTTTAAATATATATGAATTTATGTGAGATAATAAATATAAAAGCAAACATAATTAAAATTATGTAGTATTATCATGCTAAAATAACTATATTATGGAAAAGACTAGGTTAAAATGGAGAGTTTTTGACCATGGAGATTATTACTGGAGAATTTTTGGTTAATATTAAAGCCTAATATATTGTTAAATAAATAAT
>KZ807286.1:321788-345035 GCA_000696205.2 Oncopeltus fasciatus | reverse complement strand
TATAAAGTTATAAAAAATATTCAGAATATAATATTGAATAAAATATTAGTAAAATAACAATACATAATATAATATTAGAGTTAAATGAAAAAAAATTACATTTTTTTTTTACTTTTTCAGAACTCTAGGACTAGCCCCAACTATTAGCTACAAGTTCAAAATAAACTAGGGACAATCATAACAAATGTTAAATAATTACAAAACAATCAAACCAAGCCACTAAAGGAATGAAACAATAAATTTAATAATATAATTAAGTAAATTAAAAATTAATGCAACTTATAATATCAGTATTTTGTGAAATATTGGGTTGAGTTATAAATATTAAACTTTATTATATCGAAATACATATTTCTTGCCATTTTGGATTAAGCAATACCCACATATTTTGACTGTTTTGATTAGTCAAGTGTTCAATGAAATTTACTGCCCAGGCATTGAAAACTTCAGATCAAGCTTATGTGTATGCATTCAGTGAGGTTAATGGACTATTTTAAAAGGCATTTTTATATGTTAGTGTATTAAACACTATTTAATCAAACACTACATTTTATTAAAAAAAGAGCAATGGATATGTGACCTATTATCATACTGCTGGCTGACTTCTCTTTCCTTATTTTTTCCCCTAAATTATAATTTAATATAAAAATAAATTAGAATAAAAGTAAAGTTGGAATTGAATGTTGTCTTTCCATGATAATTCTGGTTATAAGGTTATAACAGGTTATGAACAGGTGTTCATTGTTGTTGTTATAGCCCCCACTCAGTAAATCATTGAAAGCAAAGGTAAAAACCATTATTATTGCTGCCAATGCAGAGAACAATATAGATTATTTGAAGGAACAAAAATCTGACTATGATATGATAAAAAATTTAGAAAACACTTTCAAAAAGAAAGGTACATGTCAAAGAAATTCTTGTGAAAGAATATCAGTGAATTAAAATATGACAAAAGTAACAAATAGTTTAATCATATCACATGACATTTTGTTTCGGGATCATAAGTGAAAAACCAAGATTCGCCACAAGTTATGATTCTTTCCAAGAACTCAGGTCATTTGTAATGGCATCTAAAGTGCCAGTACACACTTTATTACGAGTTTCTTTTAGTTCTATTGTGAGAATTTTAGGCCACTTTTAGACATGTTCAAATTGTTATGTAAAATTTGCCTTACGCATTCTTCGTCAATTCTAACAGTTTCAGCAATCTTAGGAATTGTTAACTGACAGTCGAATTGAACAATATGACCGACCTATTCAATATTTTCATCTGTTTTGTACATAGAAGGGTGATCCAACGTCTTCTTGGTCATCTTGGAAATGCTTGAACCACTTAAAAACTTGCACACATGATAAACATTCATCGCCATAAACTTCTTTTAATAAATAAGTTTCAGTAGGGGTTTTACCTAATTTCATGTGAAATTTCACGACAATTCGTTGCTCTACTATTACACTCATCATGTCTTCGGCAAAACAAAACAAACTCTTACATAAATGACATTTCATGACAAACTAATTGCCCGGCATTAAATTTAGTGCTTCTACCTTTCATTACTACTACTAAACTATGAATGGGCTGAAGTCAGTTATTTGTCTTATTTTATTTCGACAATTGCAAGCCATGTGGGTTCGAGTCCCACCCTTGGCATACTTTCATCTAGTAATAGTTTTGAATAAGAAGGCTACCTACAGATTTATCTACCCTACCTTCACAACCATAAGTAATTTTTAAAAAAATTATCTATAGAAATAGAAAATCATGAGTTATCCAAACAAAAAGCAAAAAAAAAACTTAAAAAAAAAAAAAAAAAGGAACTTAATGGCCCACGTACAGTCATACATAGTACATTTAAAAAAAATTAGAATTACCTGATGTAATCATATTTGTCTGACTGAATTTAATTCATTTATTAATTTAAAGTTAATTCTAACATCAGATACCTTAATTTATTACAAGAATTACAGATACAAACATGGAACTCACACAATTAAAAAAAACATTAAATGATTAAAAAAGAAACAAAAAAAAAACAACCTGTAAATAAGAATGGTCCTAAAATTATCAAGGCAAATGGAAGACTGTTCAAAACCACTTTTGAAAGATAAAAGGGAAGTAAATTTATAACAAATTGAGTGTGGATTACAAGAATACAGGATTAAAACAATTTATTATAATCACAGCTTCTTTAGCTATCAAAATCCCTTAACTTCACTGCATCACTAACAACCAAGTTAATCAATGAATATTTATATGACTATAATTACCTTATTCCACTTGTCTATAAATTTAGGCATAGAACATTTAAGTAATTATTATGTTCAACAGAATTTAACAAAAAAAGATAGGTTACAGATGCATGGTTTACAGCCCACCTAGCCACAAAACTTCATGGTGGATACTGTCCATAAACCAAACTTGACAAATTCTTAACTCCTTAATTCCCCAATGAATAACTACACTCCTTTAAAATTAAATTTAATGACTCTCTCAAACCTAATGACTTAAGCATAAAACCCTTTTCCAACCACCCACTTATTATGTACATACCAAAAGCTCTACACCCTCCAAAACAAAGAGCAATCTATTAATAAATTTCAATTTGAATTCTCCCATGCTGGTCATCCAGGCACCAATAATATAAATTTTCTAGTGTTTACTAGATCATTCTTCATAATGTTGTCTACCACTTATTGTTTATACTCCAGGGGTAGACAAAATCAATTAGGCATTCCTGATTCTTTGAGCTGTTAGAAGTAGTCTAATTTCAGTTTGCTCTTATCTCACATGATCTTAATCCAACTTCTTCCTAGGCAATTTATAGTTAAATTTCTCATTAAAATTTCTTTCGTTATTATTTCTGTGACTTTTGCTGTCTAAAGAATAGTCTTTAAGGAATAGACCTGACATAGGTCAGTTAGACGAGGGAGTTATTTCTGGTATTCCTTCCCTCCTTATTCTGTTCTTTCCTCTCTCTTTCTCCATCTGGCTTTTACATTCTGCAACAACGAAGAGATTGTAAATATATATTTTTACTTCTATGATATATTGCAATGAGACAACTTCCCTTAGAAACCAGAGGTCTAACAAAGAGAGAGGCAAAGATCATTTTAGAAAATTGTAAAAAGTTTTCACTTCATATAAAACCTTTATGAATATTATATGATTGTAATAGTCTGAAGAAGTTACTTCACTTAAGTATTTTGTAAGTGTCGACTGTGTAATTTATTAAGTGTTTAACTGTCATATTTAATCCTCAATTTTTATTGAGCGAATTTTGAATCAAATAAAAATCTTCGGATCCATATCTGTGTTGTAACTGGTTTCAAGTGTGTGGGATCAAAAATTTACACTGAAAAAAAAATCAGCTAGATCTCAATACTAAAGGTACAATTAATTAATTTATTTAATTGCTTATTGGTCAAGATGTTAATCCTAATACTAGTTGACTGTAGAATTAGAAGATACTTCTTAAGAGCTGCCTAATGTGCACAAAGCTAACCAAGCAAATGGACAATCTCTCACTGAGACAAACAGCAAGAAATTTGATTACCAGAATGCTCTAACTAACTTCCGAATAACAAATTGGCCAAATCATCAGCTGAAATTAATGAATGAAACATTAATGAAAATGTAGATGATAAGTTGGTAAATTCTGCCATTGAACTACATACACAATTAATTAATTCTTACAGCAGTCAGCCAATTTAGATGTACAAATTAAAAGGCAAGAGAGGAAGATCTACATGATGGAAGGGCAAACCTCTTGCTCAGCTTTCAATACAAAGAGTGACAAGGATATGAAGCAGGATAAAAACAAAACCTTCTT
This sequence comes from Oncopeltus fasciatus, assembly GCA_000696205.2. Lineage (NCBI taxonomy): Eukaryota > Metazoa > Arthropoda > Insecta > Hemiptera > Lygaeidae > Oncopeltus > Oncopeltus fasciatus. Next base: position 341,205 of record KZ807286.1, on the reverse strand, counting down.
ATGGAAAGACATTCTGGTCCAAATATCACAAGCTTTACAATTTATTTGGTATATATTATGCCTAGCCTCCTTTAAAGATATTTTGATTATGATTAATTCTGCTAAAAAAATATTTCAATGTTATAATTATAATAAGAAATACTCATTATATTTTCTGAGATAATCAAATTATACAAAAATATGCGAAATTTAGTTAATTCTTAGGTTTTCAAAATTTAGAAAGAATTCTTTCTTAGGTCAAACCAAGTTTCAAAGAAATCACATAGGATTTTAGTGATAGGTTAAATAATAAAGTGAAATTTAATGTAAAATTCTTATTGAAAATAAAATTATTAAAAACTACCTACAAAAGTATGTTCATTTTACTTGATTTAAAGAATTTTGTAAATAACAATCCATTCAATGTCAAAAATAAATTAGAGAATACACGAGTTAAGAAAGGATCCAGATTAATTTATTCTCTTCCCGAATATTCCAGTTAAATATCTTAATTCTGGAAGGAGTTGGGATATACACAAGAGATGGGCATTTACAATTCGATGAAAAAATATTTTAACAAATTTTCAGGATTCATATGGGTAACAGAATATCAGTTGCCATTACTAATGAATGACTTTTTCAAGGAAATCATTGAAGAATGATCTTTTCATACAATCCATTTTTCATTTATTACCTTGTGTTCATGAAAATTATACTGATTTGACCTGTTTAATTATAAATGTAATCTGCAATTCATCAAAGAAAGTTGCCTTCTTGCAGCAACCCGAAAAGCAGTTTGACTTCGATCTAGCTATTGATATGAAAATTTCTCCAGAAAACCCACTTTTCATCACAGAAAAAATATCATATCAGAATGGTTTTTAAATATATTACATATTGAATGTAATATTTCAATACATTACAAATTTCTAACATCTTTGCTGATTGCTGAGGGGTAAGCTTGTGAAGGAAAAGTCTACCGCTCCTTTTTGCCTTTCCCAAGGTGAATAGATGGCGACTAACATTATCTTACAACACACAACATTCCCTGGCAAGTTCCCGAGTACTTTTTGATGGATTTGACTCAACAGCTTCCAGCAGAACTTTATCAATATCCATTCATGGTCGCCCAGAACATTTTTTCCTTTCCATCCTATCTCTACTGCTGGGATTTAACAAGCTTAGAGAATGCTCTAAATGGATTATTAAGTATTGGTAAGCATTAAATAGGATTAAAACATTTACAGTTTATAAATTTTTAAACAAAATAATACTGTTTTTATATATATTATTTTTTTTACCATTTGCCTGAACTTAAACATATATTTTATACTTTGTTGTTATTGATATGTATTTTTAATGCTGTTTTTTCTCACTATAATATACAGATAATTGCTTGAGCATGATACAGCATTTTAAATATTTAATGTAAAATATGTATGAAATTGCCTAGCTAAGATTGATGGTGCAGGCTGATGCAAATGAAAGTGGTTTCTTCTTCTATTTCATGATTTCCCTTTCGACCCAGGATTGGAAACAGTAAATACATGATAAAGTATTTTGAAAGAGCTTAAGTGGAAATAAACTGTGACTTCACTTAGTAGTTTAGGCTCAATTGGCAAAATATGTATAAAGTGAAGAGCTTTATAAGGGTAGTTACTATAAAATTACTGAGCTCTTATAGCTTTTGTGAGGGCTCAGTCACATGAAAGTTTAAGGAACTCACAGAAAAGCTCTCTGTAAATCATTTGGGGCAGTGAAACTGAAGTAATAAGGAATAATAAAGACATACCAATGTATTTTGTCTCATAACAGTAGAAAAGAAGTTACACACAGATTACTACATTTCATATAACTAAGATAGTTCTAATGAACAAAATGCTAAAATTTTTCAAAATATTTTCACATGGAATACAGACTGCTTGCACTTGACAAATTGAGTTCTAAATAAAAAGGAGGAAAGGGCAAACTGAACACAAAGAAAAATACATAAATATAAAATTCCATTAATGCTTTGCAATTGACTAATACATTGTGGAATTTATACAACACTTTACTTGTATAATTGCAATAAAATACATTTATAAAAATAATAATAATGATAAGAGAAGCAGAAAGGAAAAAATCTGGCATTTGTAATCAGAATAATAAAACTGAATATAATAATGAAATTTAACTATTATTAATAGTAATTATCCTAATTGCCGTGGTTCATATATTGTGCAAACCAATAACCAATTTTCCTGGAGAATCAACAACCATAAAAATGACATCAACAAAAAACAAATAATAACTGCCCTCACAAAACACTTCATCCATGAAGGACATACATTTGACTTTGATAACATTACCATTATTTCCACTGAACCCTAAGAACACAAGCATCTATTATGTGAAACCACTCACATAAACTTACAACATAATCCAGTTAATGGTAGAACTGATATATAACGAATTTCTTCAACTTATTCGAACATTTTCAACATTTTGAAAAACAATCAGCCCTACTCCTAAATAAACAAGTCTAACTTTTTTAAATAATGACTTAATTGTGGTATTTAATCCCACATAAATTTTATAAAAGAAATGCAAAGGAGTTAGAATAAAAAATCTTGCTAACTCAGCCTCAGTCGTGCAGTGGTCAGCATAACTGCCCGGAAAGCAGGAGACCCAGGTTCGTGTCCCGGCTGAGAAATTTTATATATAATATATATATAACTCCCTTGCATTTCTTGTATAAACTTGTCTCCTAGTTCTTTAGGCCACTTATCAGTAATAATTCCTACATTTTTTCCTAGTATTACCCCCTTTGAACCTACCGCCTTAAAACCCCACCCACGTCTTACATTTCAAAATTTTCTCCTCATTTCAAAACCTACCTCTCAGTCATGAACATTTGATCCAGGTGGCACGACGTCCCCTTCCGCCTTCATGATAGGTAGGTGTGGTGAAAATTTTCTACACATTTATTGTTTTTCCACAACATTTGATATCACATTATTTTTAGTTACAGAAATTCAATATAATAATTCACATAATTTAATTTTTTTATGCTTTTCTTATAACATTGTATTTCAACAGCCCTCAAGATGACTCACAATATATTCCGTTGATTAATGATGCCGAAATGTCGGCAGATAATAAAAAAAACACATTTTCTACACTAGATTTTTTGGATCAACCTTGACCAAATGCAAAAAAATCTAGTGTAGAAAATGTTTTTTTATTATCTGCCGACATTGAATGAATTATTTTTTTGGAATATTCCAAGACAGTGATTTATTGATGAATACACTTAAATTTTATATTAAAATGTGACTTGAAAACATTCTGCACTAATAATTGACTTACATTTTTAGTATTTAATTTTTAATCTACACCATATCACCAGCATTGATAAATCTTCATGAGCCTGTGAAGACCATCATTGATGTACCCATATTAACAAAAAAATACAGCCAAAGGTCATAAAATAACCAAATATACCTAAATGTTATGGCTTCTATTTTTACTTCAAGGCTGTTAACATAATTACTATTTCGTGAGAATAGCAAAATAATAGAACAGTCAATAATTATAATAGATAAAAATTAACAACAAAATATATACATGAGCACGTGAAAGAGTATTAGAATATGGAAGAACTAATATATATAAAATCTACCACACCATCAAGAAGGCGAGAAAGGGATAGTTTTCAAATAGAGAAATCTGCATAACTAAGATTCAGAAGAGAGTAAGAAAATGCATATTTAGAAGAAAACTGAGTTTTCTCTTGCTTTATTTTTTATTAACATGTTCAGTTCTCTGAGTTAGTGCCTTGTTCAAATATAAAATTATCAGTGAAGAGAGGGTATCAGGCTATTATTCAGGCTAAAATAAAAACTTTTTTGGCTGCAAAAAATTAGTTTTTAATTCTTCAACATCCAAGACTGATAATCCTCTCTTCATAAAACTTTACAGTCAACAAATTTACCTCCAAATGTAAAATTATCTTTTCAAATACCCTTTTCCTTCAATCCTACCTAACAAATTGCTTTATCAGGTCAAGTAAGGATTAGATTATTCAGGGTTCTACAGTTTCACAGGGCAGTGTACTTGGAAGCCCAGTCAGTCTCTATAGGGTATAATTATCTACATCTTATTTACAGCCAATGTCCATTCTAATTATGATAGTCTCCTTGAATCCTTTGTAGATACAGCCACCAAAACTTACACATCAAAAATAAAATAAAAACGAAACAGAAGATATAGATGGAATGGAGAGTTTTTGATCATGGAGATTATTAGTTAGAAAAAATTGAGAAATCCCTTAGAAAAATTTTCCCTAACCTTAAGCTTGCTTTTACCACTGATGAAAAACTTAAATCTATTTCAACCAACCTCAAAGACCCCATCCCCCTTCCTAATAGAACCAATGTTATCTACAAAATTCCTTGTTCCACTCCTAATTGTCAGGTTCATACATTGGGCAAACCAAAAAACCCGACTTCCCGTATAATTGACAATCAGAAAATTACACTAACAAGAAAAAAAATAAAACTGCCCTCACATTTCTTACCTCTTCGGGAAGTACACACATTTGACTTTGTTAACACTACCACTCTTTCCACTGAACCACTTGAACACAAACACCTATTATCTGAAACTGTACACATAAACTTACAACAATGGGGTGGCAACCTGTAGATAGCCCCTCCCTCCAATGACCCTGAGTGGTTGCAAGGGAGGCTAACACAGCAAAAAAAAAAAAACTTACAACACAATCCAATTAATGACAGAATTGATGTAGAACAAATTAGATTTAAATTTATTCAAACATTTTCAACATTCTGAAAAACGATCAGCCTTCCCCCTAAATCAACCTGTCTAACTTGTATCCTAAATCCTTAGGCTACTTATCCTAAATAATTCCTATTTTTCCCGGTATTGCCCCCTTTGATGCAGAACGCTCTCCCTTTGTACCTACCGCCTCACATTCCCCACCCTTCACTTGTCCATCTTAAGTTTTCCTAATTTCCAAACCTTACCTCTCAGTCATGATCATTTGATCCAGGTTACATGTTCCCTCTTGGCATCATGATATGTAGGTGTGATTAACTTTCTACATTTTCTTAATGTTTTCCTAAATATTTCATATCACTTAACTTTTAGTTATGTCAATTTCATGTAATAATAATGTATATCACATAGGTTTTTTTCTTTTTTTTTGTACATCATATATACTTCTTGTTTTTCTAACGATATTGTATTTCAACAGCCCTGAAGATGGTTTACAATGTAAGCCAAAACATCGGCAGATAATAAAAAAAATACGCTTTTTTAAATTGTATTTTTTTTTGGGTCAATCTTGATCGAACCCTAACAAATTCACTGGTAAGATATGGACATCCCTTCAGACAAATAAACAGCTGGTGTAAATTCTCAACTGAAAGCAAACATTAAGACAATTTTGAGACAAATCAGGACTTGCTCCCAGAGCAAGCGGACATGAATCCCAACTGGTAACCACGTTGGTGAAAGAAGCCAGATGTTAAACATTCGACTCAGCCAAAGAAAGCATTGAGGTATGGCATGAAAAATGTATTAATACAATTAATATAAGCAATTTGATATAAGTAGTGCTGAATCGATTATCACAAAAGCTATATGGTAGAAGCTAGGGAGGTTCCATCTTAATAGGAGCAATCGCTCTCTTATCTCATTTACAGACCATTGAGTGGGGTTAATCATCGAGCAGAAAGTTATGATTGAATTTGGAGGAATTCTGAGAGAAGTGACAGTATATATTGCTAGTCAAGCTAAGGTTAATCTGGGGATTATCTAAGGATAAGGAAGAGACTGGTTTTCTCAATTGGGTATGAATAAGTTATCACTTGAATAACTGAGTAGTGATAGGAAAATTCAGAAAGTTAGAGAAGTTGAACATAGAAGGGAAAACAATTTAGAAGAACTTCTGGGTACGTTTTCAGAATTGTTTAATACTGTTTCATCCAAGGTTAATGCACACCTGCATATTATTTTTAATGCAGTACGGATTTTTCGGAAAGCTGGACCTGTACTATAATCCCTTTGTGATCAGGTTGTCGAAATTAGGCAGATAAGTTAAGAATGGTGTTTTAGAAGCAATTAACTATTCAGAGTGGGCAGCGCATTATGTACCATTACAAAAACAGAATGGTTAGCTAAGAATATGTGCTGATTTCTCTACAGGTTTGTATACTTCTCAATGTCCCACAATTTTTGTTACCCACTCCCAAATAACTCTTTGCAAAGCCGATTCGTGGACAAAAATTCAGAAAGTTAGACATGAGTTGGACCTGCTAAGACCAAAGGCAGAATAGGTAGGAGAAGAAAAAATGAGTGTTGGAAATTTCAAATTATTTAAACCACAACATCGTGTTTGGACTCAAGAATTTTGCCAAGAATGGAATACTTGGATACCCGGTGTAATAAGCAAGACTCAGAAAAAATACTTGGCTTGCCAAAGCAGAAAGCCGAATATGAAGAGACACGTATCACAGTTATGAACAAGGAAACTGAAACCTGATAATGACTAAGGAATAGTTTTTATGTTTTTTTATTTATGGGGAAAAGTATTATATTTTGATTTGTCATATGTTGAATATATCAAACATGAGAAAAATAATGAATAACCTTGAATTACCTAATTGTAATTAATGTATGAAATAAATGGATTCTCCTCGAAAGTACTATCAATATATAATAGTTTTCTTTGGCTTGACAGAAAATGTGAGGATGAGCAGCGTCTTGTTGGAATAAAACAGTTGATCAAAGCAGACGCTCAGACAACCCCATAAAATCTTTCCATTTGTTCACAGAGTTAAGAATTCATAGAGCATTCATCAGGAACCAATTCATGATGAATAACACCTTCAAAATTCCATTTTTTTTTTCAAATTGCCCCCTTGTAGAAACCAGTAAAGCAGTTTGACCATGATCTAGTCATTGCTTACGGGTATTCAGATTTCAACCCACTTTTTAACACAGGTGACAACCTTCCAGTAAAATCTCATATCAGAAGGGTTCAATAAATTATCACAAATTTTTAATATTGCTGAGGGACCAGTCTACTGCTCTTTTTTACCTTACCCATCAAGAGTATATGATGACTTACATTATCTATCAACAAACAATACTCCCTGACAAGTTCCCAAGTACTTGTGGATGGATGAGACGGCTTCCTGCAGAACCTAATCAATATCAATATGTTCGCCCGGAGCCATTTTTTCTTTCCAATGTTGTATCTCCACTGCTAAATGTTTCAAACCAATGCCGCACAGTGCGCTGCATCTGCCCCTTGATATTTAATAATTTTATGAGTTGCTTCAGTAGCTGAAAATTTTTTTTCTAGTAATGCCTTAAAATTGAAATAATTTTGCAGGACACTATCATGTTTCTTCTTTGAAATAAATAACTAAACTGAGGCTTTTTTAGAAGTCAAAAGGGATTTAACAAGCATAGGAAATGCTCTTAAAGGGCTTATTAAGAATTGATTAATACTAAATAAGATTAAAACTTCACAGTCCTTTGAAATCTTGAATTTGATGAAAAGTCACTTTTTATTATATACTCCTTTACTTTGAATTATAGTATACTCTCTCAATTATGTTTCAACCAATAATTTTAACCCTTAACAAAGTCTAAGATCTCATCCGAATCTGTTCTCACATTCTCCTATCATCCTCCCTTGGACTAATTCATCTTCAGCAACTCCTTCCCATAAAGAAATATTCCATACTGTCCCAAGAAGGAATGGACCGTAGTAAAAGTAAGTGCTGTTGAAGTATAGAAGAGGTGATTTTTCTGTTATGATTTCTGTCACAAAATTTATGATATCATACAAAAGTGTATGATATATTACAGAGTCCAAGAAAATTAAAGAGGAAATATTTCCTTACTTAAAGAATAAAATTAATCTATGTTTTTATCTTAATACAAACAGTATTCAAGTAACAGAGGAGAATCCTAAAGATCACTTCTCTAATGCCTCCAAAATAGGTTGACTCCAAGAAATTATCAAGATCTAATTTACAGTTGTTAATTTATTTATAGCAATACCTGTGAATTGCAATTTCCCGCATATGAGATGTTTATAAACATTCCTATCAACATAACAATCTTCCTTAAAACTGTATATAAATGTATTTTCCTTCAGAAAATTCCGTGCCTCCACAATGGCCAATTAAAATAGTGGTTAGATTGAATAGTATCCTAAAAAGAAGTTTTTTAATTTTTTGCTAGGTGTTAATGTAATTCGCACATTTAGTTTCATATGTCTACTAAACTGGTGTTCATTAGCCCTTCAATTCATAATTGTCAATAAGAGGAATCAAAATATTTTTTTAATAAAATTGGACAAAATCCTATTAGGTGGTCTTATTGAGCTTTTTATTAGTCTTGAATTGTATACCCATTATACAAATTTTATACAAGGCATATATCTTCAAAAACAATAAATCATTCTTCGTCCTCTACCAGGATGACCAATTCAAATTTTTTCTTTGACTTAAAAAAACTCATCTATCTCTCTATTTTTTATTTTTATTATTATTTAATTCAAATTTCCTTCAACTCTATCCAAAATGAGTCTTAAATGGTTTAGATCTTGTAAGTACTAGGCTGATGATGCACCAACAAATTTGATTTTCTTCTAAGAATGCCTTTAATTGAGATTCAATATATGAGAAAATATTTTTAAAACAATTTTTTGTTATTATAAGTCTTGGTGTCTTAGAATGAATTCTGACTATGTTAATGAATGAATGAATGATTATAAAAAACCAGTTCTACTATTTTTTCACATGCTATGAATGAGCACCAAATTGATCCTTTATTCAATAAAATTTAAAAATTTATAGGTTCACACTGCAGCTAATACATAGAAAACACAACATATCTGTTCTTTTCAAGAGCACAAAAAAGCATCAAGAAACATCAAACAGACAAATCAGCAACAGCAGAACATTTACAGAAAAAAAAGTAATGAAATTTTATTCAGTGAAGATTGATAAACGATAGACTGTGAGGGAAGTGATTGAAATTATCAAACAACCTAACAAAATCAACAAGAAAAATAAATAAATCTAGCATGACCTATATCCCTGTATTACTAAAATATTTAACTAACAATCTCAGAAACTAGAGATAGATAAAAAAAAAAAAAACTGAAAAAACCAGTTTAACCTATAGTCTGGAAATTTCTGCCTCAACAGACATGAACTGGGCAAAAATATATTAATTAATATTTATAAACCCCCTTCTTTTCTTCATGCTAATCTTAACCTCAAATGATAATGTGATACATTATAAGAGGCTTCTATTTTTAAATAAAACATGCTGAAAGCTATATATAATAATGACTGTAAAACATTATAATATAAATCTCAGATCTCTACTCATCAAATAAATTGATTTTGTTTAATCATTTTTTATGTTAATTATCTGATTAATTTTAGTCACTTTTAGCCCAAATAACAAAATTTCAGTTATGAAAAATAAATTAGTAAGTAAATGTTTTTGGAGAAAATTTAAAGCTATGTGACATTTATTATTAATAACTTTAAGGAAACGAAAAATTTTTCTGTCAGAAAGGCTTACAACTTACATAATACAAAGTTAAGAAACAAATTATTCAGAATAACTCAACCCAATTAATTAATTTAATGGTATTGTAGGATGTAATATCAAAGAAAGAATTGAACAACTGAAGAGCAATAACAAATAAGTTTGAAAAAATTATTACAAAAAATCACAATGCAGTAATGTATAGACAATTACCCGAATTCGGCCTGATACCAATTTTATAAAACAGTAATCAGTTTTCCCTGCGGCTAAGAACAAAATGGAATCAGGATTTTTCGTTAGGAGCCTAAAATGAATATTTGTAGTACTTTTTGCTTCTTCTAAAGGTACTGTAATGTAGCTTCCTCCAAAAAAAGATGCTGAAACAATAAAAACAAAGAACAAAATAACTTCAGGTAATTTTTCTCTGTTATTACAGTTGCAAGTGCATTTAATAATATAAAAAATTAAATTATTATATCATTGAAAAATAAAAACAAATTTACTAATAAATTCTGAAATCAAATAGAGCAAAACCAGATTGACTCATGAAAATTACTTATATTGCATAAGTACAAGATGGATTTCCAGCTAAAATAGAAATAAAAAATTGTATACATAATTTGTGAAATCCTGCTAGGGCTGGTTGAGAGCTAAGCTAGTTAAGACACAGTATTTGGTAGAAATTTGGGAGTAGCATAAATGCAATGCTCACAAAATTATTTTAAATTGAAAATCAATTAATAATACATTGCACAACACAAGTTTAATTTTAACAATATAACAAACCTTATACTCCAAGAGAAATATTTACATCCTTATATTACTTAAAATTTCAATTTAATTTAACGTATATTGACATTTTTCACAAGCTTCATCATTAATTTCTGTTAATGAAGATTGTATTATGAAAAGTTATGCTATTTTAATCTTGACTCAAGACTTTTATGGCTTATATTCAGTCATTGATGACTGTTACATTTGGTCAGGTCCTAGAGGTGATATAAAGAAATTTAAAGCCATTACACAATCAATACTCTCTTAAACCTACTTACTTTCATCTTTTTTATTTATTCAGCTTCCCTTTCAACCACATAGGATCATGATGAGAGGAGCTATCTAAAGAGAGCCACCTTATTCTAAACATTCTTGGCTCTGGGTAAGCTTTTATTTCTAAATAAAAGCTTGTACGGAAAGTGATATGAAACCACAGTGCAGGGATAAGAGAATTGAATGATTTAATCTCTTTGAATCATTATCTTCTCAGTGATGATGACCTTAAGATGTTGATTAGTCATTATGAAGAGTAGTCTAAAAAGAAGGTTGGAAGAGAGAATCTTTTAAGGAAAATGAAAATATGTCCATCAGCCAGGATCTGCATGAACTAAGTCCATTTCTATACAACATAATTTAAAACCAAAAACATTAAATAGCATTTAAATGAAAATTAGCCATAGGAACTAGTAAACATTTTTAATTAAGTGTCAGGTTTCAGATTAACACAACATATTTTTGAACATTTAATTAAATCATACATGCTAAGTTTCATTTCACTTAAATAAAAATTATAATCAATAAAGTAATAAAATTCTCCAAAAGAAAGTTTGCTGGTCCAAAGAATTATTAATTATTATTTAAACTGTTGTGTGCGTATTGTAAAACATACCCTTCTTAAGATAAAGAAAAATTTCTTATCAATTATTAGTTTAGGTTTACTATCACTTCTAATTATGCAATTTTGATGATTAATAAAACCATTTTTGAATAACATTTTTAAAAACATACATAGTTTCATTTCATTTAAATAAAAATCATAATAGACAAAACATTGCCTCATAGTGTATATTTAATCCTGACTACACTTATACACTTCAACATCAAAATTTAAATCAATATTCCAAATAATCTGATTTTGATTGATATTAAAATCTTATTATGAAACTTGAAGAATTTCAGAGTCATAAACATAAAATACCTGGGCTGCTATTAAGCTTATAATAATTTTAACCAATTAAGAGGTTAAAGACAACCTCCCTACCCACTAAATATTAGTTAGATTTTATTAATAGAGCTTTGTTTTGAAATGAGTCATGAGCTAATTCCCATTTTGAAAAATTGTAGCTCTTGAATATATATATGTTGCAACACTGTAGACAAGGTCCAAAGGAAGAGAAATGGGCAGCACAACGGGGAAGAATTCCGAGGACAAGTGACCATCCCCTACGTCAAAGGGACAACAGAGAAGATCGCCAGAATACTAAAGAATCACAAAATAAGAACAACGTTTAGCATGGACAGGAAAATAACGGACATCCTTCCGAAACCTAAGGATAAGCTTGGACTTCGGACTCCAGGAATATACAAAATTCCTTGCTCTTACATCGGCGAAACCGGAAGGACGATCGACACACGCCTCAAATAACTCATCGCAGACATCAAACACAGACGCACGGAGAGGTCAGCTCTAGCAGAACACTTTGCCAACACCAGCCACCACATCAAATTCGAAGACGCTTCAGTACTGGCCCGGGAAAGCAACTACTATCGACGGACCATCAGAGAAGCCATCGAAATAACGAAGAATCCGAATAATATCAACAGGGAAGACGGATACAGACTCAGCATAAACTGGAAACCAGCACTAGTCGACAAAAGGATACAGCCAATCGGTGACCAGCTACCTGACTACTCCAGAGACCAGCCGCCGGAAGACAGGATCAACCAATGAGAAGGCAGACTTCGCCCAAGGACCGGACCGCACTGGGTATAAGTACCCCTGGATTTGAAGACAGCTCTCATTCTCTATTCAGCCCTGAAGAAGCCATCACAGGATGTGCGAAAGCTCGGCAACTATCGACAACTTGGCACGGTCCAACCCAGAAGAAGAAACTGTACATTCACTTTTGAGTGTTAAATCCCTAGAGAAACTCTATGAGAAAATTTTCTGATACAGAGAAATAAAAGTTCACAAAGCTCAGTTGGAAATTAGATTGAGATACGGGGTTTGACTAATTACAGAACAGGAACATTTTTCCTTTAAAAACAATAATTATAAATTTCATTCATAAAGTCTTTAAATATTTATAACGTATAAATTTGTTGGCATGGCACCATGACATAACTTTTTTTTAAAAGTCTTTGAATACTGGTCATTCATGTCTGATAACTTTTTTAAAATATGGTACTTGGCACACTCAAAAATATATATTATTTCACACACTCACAGATACAAGTCTCAAATTTTCATTCTTTGTACAGTTAAATTACTGGTAGCTTTTTGAAGTCAACATGTTCACTTTTCCCCTCTTAAAACAAGGTTATAATGGTGTTCTTAAGGTGACAAAAAGTTTATTGAAAACTGGCAAATTGTGCATTTGAAGTTATTAAAAAAATATAGAGATTTTTTAATTTGTAGAAGCAGTTGGCAATTGTCTAAAGGATAAAAAATAACTTTAGTAAGTATATATTTTAATGGAAAATAAAATAGATAACCACACCAAGTACATAAATGAAACATGGGAATAAAATAATATTTTATATGAGCTGATCAGTTTACAGAAGGAAGAAGTATAACTGCAAGAAAGTGATATTAAACAGAATAATAATAAAAATAATTTTGAATACCATATAATGATGTGGGAAGTGCCACTAATGTATTAAGTAAAAGCAGTCCAAGAGGACCTGTAGGAATTAAAGGCATTTCAGGACCATTCAGCAGTCCATAGGCTACAACTCTTGATGTAAGACTCAGACATTATAAAAAACAGATGTAGTTAACCCTGAAGTAGAAACACCCTTGAATGGCAACTAATTGGAAATGGTTGGGTTATAATATACTCCAGAGACAAAACTTCACTTTTACAACTACTTACTTTTATATTAATATTTTCCTAATTTTATTAAATAGATAAAAACAGTTTTCCTTTTTAAATAATTTTACCACACAGCTTTAAAACTTATCTTTATTTAGAATTAATTATTTAAAGCTAAACAAAAAGAAAATTTAGAATACATTTCTTTAGCATGTGTATGTGTATCTATGGATGTTCATACACATACACACACACACACATATATATATATACACATGCATAAGGAAAATAGTGTATCCAGCACCTATAACCCACTCTTGGTTGATTACATAACTATGAGGTAATTAATCCCCACATATTAATTTATACTTTATACACATATATACACACACAGAATTTTTTGTGGAGGAGGGGGTGAGAAACAGTCCTCCTTACATTATTGTATTGGAGCAAAAGGATTAGGACATTGGGTGAGCTTAAGATGGGAGAAGAAAAAACAGTCTAACTTGACTCATAGTATCATCACAAGGATATTATGAAAATGGTAGTTAGGGTCCAGCCCTCAAACCCTTTACCTGACATTGTGATTTAGACACATGATCTCTTATAAGTCACAATAAAATGTAGGACTTGCAGTGGCAATAAAGTAGGCCTGCATAAGAAATTTGTTCAATCAAAATGAAAAACAATAAATGTGTATTTTGTGTGTGTGTGTGTGTGTCTGTACGCCTCCCTTTCAACCACTTAGGGTCATGGGGTGTGGGGCAATCTACAGGTTCCCACCCTATTCTAAACATCCATGGCTCAGGACAAGCTTCTATTTATAGATGAAAAGCTTTTATCTATAGCAAGCTGCCCTGGGTGGGATATGAACCCAAATCAAGATTGGGTGACCCAAATGTAACCCCTGAGTGTGTATAACTAAGATTAATTATAATTATTGACTTTAAGCTGTTAAGATAATAATTATCTTTAATCTTAAAAAGCCAAATATTATTTGCTGGCTTCAATATATAATAGGGGCACATAAGTGACCAGAACCTATAAAACATCAAAAGACATTAATGTAGACCTTGTTTATGCAGTAAGAATGGTTATATTACAGCCAGAATATTTAAAGGCCTCAATTTTACTTTGATAAAAACAAGGTACTCCAGAAATAAAATAAAATAAAATAATTCTAGGGATTTAATCATTTCTAAAAATACTGTATTTATTATAGATTATTCATAACGAACAAACTACTCTCCCTACACTATTCCAGACAAAACAATGCTTTAAAAAAATAATACAACAGGGTGGAGACAGTAAGAAAGAGAGAGTGAGAGAGAGATAGTGTTAGATAGGGGAGGAGTGAGAAAGAGGGAGGGAAGGAGAGTGAGAGAGAAAATAACTGACCAGGTAGCCAGAAAGAACTAATAGCCGGTTCGAATCGATTACTTAAAACTAAATCTCTCATTGTCTCAACAAAAAAAAATTACTTTTCTAAATTAAAAATACTCCACAAAAAATTAACTTCACCTGTATCAGATGTTAGACATGATTTAAAAAGGACAAATAAGGTAATAACAACAGGGTTTATCATAATTTCCTAAATAAAGTCCAGTTGTAAGAATTCCTATCATAATTAAATTAATACACGCTCACACCAAGTGCAAGAGTAACTAGTAGGTAAACAATAAAAACTCGACTCGAAAGTCTACAAACGTAAGAGAAGTGCACTGAAATAGTACCAACACTCAGAGTGTAAGGAGAGGGGCAGACTGAGAGGTTAGATAGATAAGGTGAATGAGAACAAATACGTACTTAAAAATGCACTGTGAAGTAGATAATTTCGTCATGAATGAAACATTAATGGGTGTAGCTGGGGACTAAGACATGGGGAACTAAAATACCTAACTGTTAGCATTTGGTTATTCCATTTTAAATAAACAAATATTGAATTTTATTTTAATAATTCTGGGAAAAACTTAAGGTATCCTGAGACCATAACTTACCCGGGGTTGACTACATCACTATGACGTTTTAAATGCCATAGATTTTTTTTTTTATTGTACGTGGATTTATGCTTCGCAATATCCGAGGGGAGATCTCCGACACCTTCTTAAATATGACTTCCAAAAAGCTGATTTTGAAATAACCTAGCATCTTGCCTTTTCAGGTTATCGATCTGCGGGTGCCGATTTCTTTGAAATTTTTTTGGTCTTTAAAACTGTGTGTGTGTATGTGAAATCGGGGGTCATTGGCAAATTTCTTCGTGCCTAACCATACGCTTAACTTGCTTGAAAGCCGCTCAAATCATTGATTGAGTTAAATTTGAAATATTAGCCTCAGGATTGAGGAGTTCATCGTACTCCAAGGATAATGTCTCCTAGTATTTGGTCCAATCTGATTTATCAAGGAGCCACTTAGGACGGCATCCACACTCAGGCACGGTTTTATCGAGGGGAATAAGAATAGTAATATGTTTACTATGGTGGAGGTCATCTATAACGGCTTAAGAAAGGTAAGGAAGAAGTTCTGTTCCCTTGCACTAAAAATTATCTGGTAAGGAAGGAGGAATGGGGAACAGGTGGTGAGGTCTATGGAGGAAAAGATACCCTGGCTAGCACTGAAATGTGTTGGTGAGCAAATATTTAGGACACATATGCTTCTCTCCTCAAGTATGGATTCTATCATAAACCCCTATAACTTGTGGTTTAAGACCCCCATCTAGGGTGTTGATCATTTATATCTTCTAGCAGAACATAGGATGACGTTAGCCGCCTTAATAGACCCATTAAGTCACTCTTAACGAGGTTTTTATTTCGAGGGAAGTAGACATTACATATAGTGAAATGTCGGGAAACTATATCTTTATAGCCAAAGCCTGAAGTGGGGTATCGAGAGGGATCCCCGAGGTTAAACCAGTCGACACTGGGCTCGCAACCCACACGTCACTCTCAGATGAACAGAACCGTCTACTCTGTATGTTGAGTAATCTTTAAACTCGAAGCTATCCTCAGCTCTCAGGTGGGATTCCTGGAGGGCAAAGCAAAGAGTCTTTTTTTTAAATCTTTTTTTAATACCATTATGTGTTAGCCTTCCATTCAACTACTTAGGGTCATGGAGGAAGGGGCTATCTACAGGTTGCCATCCCATTCTAAACGACCATGGCTCAGGACAAGCTTTTACTATTAAATAAAAGATTGCCCAGGGCGGGATTCGAACCCGCAGTGTCAGAATTGTGAGACCCGAACGGATCCCATGAGCTATCCCGGCGCCCCTAAAGAGTCTTAAATTCAGCATCCAATAATTCCAGCTCAGGGGAATGGGCTCATAAACCGTTACAGTTCCATTGAACTATAGCCATAATAGGTTAAAGAAAAATACCAAGACCCAGGTATAAATGGAACTGCAACTCCTAGCACATATCCAAGGAAGACCCGGTCATTTATCATAAGAATTATGCGAATAATCGCAGGAGAGGCTGAAAAATCATTTATATTTACAACTGCCCCATTTCTGTATATTTCTTGACTATCTGATAAATTAAGCAATTTGCTAACTGTTATTTACACTAACGGTTTTTAGCATTTATTTAAATTGATTGTAAATTTTACTTATTAATTTATACATTTTTAACGCGTTACTGGTGTGTTGTTTTTATTCTTGTTAATTTATATTTGACAATTTTTATTTATTTATTCTTATTTTGTCTATTTATAAATTACATTGATTGCATTGCTGGTGGCTAAATGGCTGCTGATGTTTGTAATGTAAAAACAAAATAGCATTTTTTTTTGTTGGGGTTTGGTCAAGGTAGACCCAAAAAATACAATTAAAAAAGTGTATTTTTTAAATATCTGCTAACGTTTCGGCTTACATTGTAAGCCATCTTCAGGGTTATCATGAAGGCGAGAGGGGACTTCATATCAACCGAATCCTATAATTATGACTCATACGTTGGTAGATAATTAAAATATACACATTTTTTTAAAAATTGTATTTTTTGGATATACCTTGACCGAACTGCAATAAAAACATCTACTAATAATCTCTATGGTCAAACACTCTTCATTTGAAAAAAAAAAAAAAATTAATATTTGTGTCAAGCATTTTTAAAGCAAATTCACCCAATTTATCCAGGAATTTTAGTGATGCTTACACTAAAAAGGTTCCTAGTCTTATTGGGGCGGAGATCAAATATTGATAGAGCTGAGGAATCATTCGTGTGTCGAAGTTTTCTCTGTCAAATCGTTAAAAAATTATTGTAAAAGCGTATAGCAAGTCGAAATTTTGGCTTTAAAGCATAAAATAATGTCTAAATTTAATTATAATTAAAACAAGTAATTAATAGTTACAAGAAAGTTATATGGTTATAAATTACGAAAACCATTTCTTATTCATGCTTCTCTTTAATAAGGGTAAAATTGTTCACTAATGAGTGAAAGGTTTAAAAAACCAGGCATTATAATTTGAACGTAATTTAAATAGAAAATCTGGTTAATCTGGTATGCTCCGTGACACTGGTAAAAGGAAATCGTGTTGTTTCTTTCTCTCTCTTCTCATAGCTTTTCATTCTCCTAAAAAATAAAAAAAAAATATCTCTATTAATTAATTAAATAATAATTCGTTTTTTTAACCATGCTTCCTATTTATTATTTTGTTTACTGGTGTCTTGTTGGTGCAATTAAAAAAACTTATAACACACCAATAATAAAAAAATATTGTAGGACCCTTCCCCACATATTTTAAATCTATTTGGTAAAATGGCATATCGTAGTAGCTATTTGTTTACTCACATAACCTGAGCCTGGTCTCCTTAGCTTTCGAAAGAAAACAACCCTGGGGCATTTTGTTGATCAATTTGCTGTTTGGGGTCAGGAATCATGA
Organism: Oncopeltus fasciatus; assembly: GCA_000696205.2. NCBI lineage: Eukaryota > Metazoa > Arthropoda > Insecta > Hemiptera > Lygaeidae > Oncopeltus > Oncopeltus fasciatus. Next base: position 322,954 of record KZ807286.1, on the reverse strand, counting down.
AATAATTATTGTTGTGTATGAAATGTGACAACAGTAAAATATATGCTCTTTATTTCACCATTTTTTTTTACTAAAATATTTTTCAAAATAAATAAACATTATGTAATCCCAGTGATATTTTGACTTATTGTTGTAAATAGTTATTTTATTGAAGTACATGTGAAATGTTTAGTAAAAAACCTCATGCTGACGTTAAGAAGTCTACCCAAAAACTACAGGACCACAGAAAGGATTCAGCAACTAGGTTTAAACATCTTAGGATAATTTTAGGTAAGATACTGTTTATCAATTACTATCAAAATGTACACATATGACATATAAATTGTCTGTTTAAAGAGTAATGCTTGTAGAATTAAATAATATTATCCGAGTACTGATTTGAATCTGTCAATATTAAATATATAAATCAAATAGTCTAATATATATATATATTTCTTTAGCATGTGTATGTGTATCTATGGATGTTCATACACATACACACACACACACATATATATATATACACACTCTAAGTAATGCAAGTGTTGACAGCACAAAGTAAATTATACAAGTGTAACCTTTTACCTTGCTCCTGATTGGCGTGTTACTTACTGAATTCAGCACTCAGTGAGCCACTTGCATGGTTTTAACTCTTTTTAGAATACATAAGTTGACAAACAGAAAGGAAGGGAATCAAGAACTGTAATGAAGTTTTAGCAATAGTTTTCCCGTTATAAAACTTTTGGTTTTGGAGAATTTTTTTTGGGTTTCTCTGCTAATAATCTCCATGGGGAAAAAAATCTATCTTGTTTTATTTCCATTGGTTCTAACTCTTACTCAGGAAAATATTATTACATCCTGCGCGTATAATCTACCTTTGGTTGATTACATCACTACAAATCATATATTACCTGGATTTTTACTTCAAAAGAATTGGATTTTCCCTGAAAGAAAAAAAAAAAAAAATTGTGGTTGTGAATGGTAGATCACTAAAAGTAATGTCATTTCTGGGTTATTTTATATTGATATTTCAAAATGGATTGAAAACATTTACATTAAGGTTTATCCCTTGTACCCTTATTTAATCTAGAAAATATTACCGTGTACCTGATTGTATTTTTAATGTTATTAAAACATCAGAAAGTATTATTTTTATTTATTCTAAACTATAATAAAGATTATGATTT
>KZ807286.1:217149-234320 GCA_000696205.2 Oncopeltus fasciatus | reverse complement strand
TATATATATTATTTATATTATTAATATATTGTACTCTCAATAATATAGAATGTGTAAGGTTTTGTGCTTAAGAAGCTATTTACTTTTTAAAGAAACCTCTATCCCCAGCATTTAGAGCTTTTTCAACGGCTTCAACATTTAAGCATTCAGGTAATAGGTGTACATTGATATTCCTAGATATCATTTGTGAATTCTTTAATTTAGGTCACTTACGCATATATTGGAATTCCTTAAGTCCAATGAAGTTTCAGAGGATCTAAGAAACATTATTAGTGCGAATAAGAAACTGGGGACTGGAGATTTAATGCAATTATAGATGCTAATGAGTTTATAATGTACTTAGTTTACAGTTATTTAAGATGAATCAATAGTCAATGACCACTCTATAAACAAATTCAACTAAAACTTAACTAAACTGGTAACCACTAATCTTAAGTCTGAAAGAAAGTTTAACATAATGTTATGGGCTATGGGTGAATAATACTTTAATACAAAAATAAAAAAAAATCTATACCTTATAATAACAGGTAACAATTAAGTCTACTGCCCTTGCTGCTACCATACTTACAGCTAATTTTATATATATATTTATTTTGTAATATACAACTAAATGAAAAATGCTTTGTTTTTTGCCGAGTTTTCGCACACTCAGTTATGGCTTTTTCACGGCTGACTGAAGAATGAAAAGTTTAATTCTCTGTTCACCCTATAATAAGCCATCATAGGATGTGCATAAGAACTGCAAAAAATTAAATGCTGTCTATTTCTTCTGTATATTTTACTACTATCATTAACCCACCATAAATTAGGAGTACTGTACTTTTAATACTACTTTACCATTCTTTCACTAACTTTTCAAAAGAAATTTAACATTATTATTTAAATTAAGGTCTCAAAGTGTCTTGATATACCTATCAGAACATTTCTTTTGATGCTGTTGTCAATGTGATTTGTTTGAAAGAAAATAGTTTTATTATGAATGGTTTTATTAGGCTTTAAAATATCTTCAGAAAATATTAATTTGTCTTTAAGATTTCTATTTAAGAGTAGCTTACTGGGTGAATATCCCAATTCTGGAATTAACATATTTCTATAATGTAACAAATAATCATATAGACTTACATTAGTTTTTTTCAGTTTTATTATAGTAGTGAGCTAGTCTAACAGCTGATTCTGCCAGTCCATGTCTGCGAGGGTAGTTTGGACTGCTTGCACGGTCCTTAAAAAATTTTAAATTCATAACTATTAAAGGGACTGTTTCACAATCTATAGTAACAGGGTTACCACAAGTTGAGATTAATAAAAAAATTGTTCAATTATATAAATTATTTTTTTAGACTTTATTTCAAGCATTTCTTAACAATTTGAATAACTATCCATAATTATTAAGTAAAATTTTCCACTGTAATCAAGAATGTCCATAGCTAAACGAGACCAAACTCGGCTAGGAATTGATGATGAAGTCATTGGTTAATTGGGACTTTTATTTCTTGAACTAAACAAATTTGACATCGGTTAATATAGTCATTAATATCAGAAGCCATCCTTGGCCATTATAGTTTAGCTCGAGCTTTAATTTTTTGTTTTATTTATATCTAAATGACCTGCATGGATTATATTATACCATCATACACAGTAAGTTCACTGCGGATTTGATATTATTGCAATAATATATTATCAATATTATCTGGCCATCCATTAATAATTGACCTAGCAATACTCTTCAATGTAGGATCTGATTTGGTGTGGAATTTAAAAAGTTGCTTTTTGCCATCTGACTATAATGTCATGCTTAGCAAGAGAATGAATGACATGTGTTAGTTCTGAGTCATCTTTCTTTTCTTCAGGGATATAAGCATGAGAAAGAGCATCAGCAATTATGAGTTTCTTACCTGGGACAAAAATTAAATTAGTTTAATATTTCATTAATTTTAACAATATTCTTATTAAAGGTGCTTTATCTAAATTCGTATTAAAAATATTTAAGACAGGTTTATGGTCTGTCTGCACTTCTTTATTCCTATCCTATTATGGTATTGTATTATGCAGGACCCTATTTCATCTTTGGATAAATGAGTTTGAAAAAACTAAATGCTTATTTGAATCATAATATGTCAGAACAGGACTATTAGTTATTATTTTTTAAATTTTATTTACACAGTTGGTATACAAAGCTGTCCATTCTTATAGAACATTTTTCTTTCTTAGTAAGTTCTCTTAATGAAGCATTTATGTCAGATAAATTGATTTAGGTGCTTGGCAATACCAAAAAGCTTTAACAGAGAAGTAACATTGCCAGTTGGTTGTGGTATTTCAGAAATAGCCTTCTTTTTATTATCATTTATTTTTATGCCTCAGGAAGAAATTATATGACCTAAAAATTTAATTTCAGTTTTACAAAATTGGAACTTATCTTTATTTGAAGTTATGCCTTTCTAAGCAGCATACATTGAAAATCGCCTCATCATGTTTGTTTTTTTTATCAGGCTCATAAATAATTATTGTCAATGAAGTAGATTACTTATATTAAATATGTTTTGCTGCAGCAAAAGAGAAGCAGGAGTTGTTACGACCTCTGGGATGGAAATAAGATCACCAAGGGGAGGTATCGCTTTGATTTTTGGTGTTCTAAAAACCAAGAAGAACAACTTGCTATCAACAAAGCTTTATCCTACTGCCCACAGGAGACTTCCTAAGGCTATGCAGTGATGTTAAAGAATGACAGCTGGGTTGTCTTAATATCTCTTAAGAATCTGTGCAATTGCTTAAGAGGATAAGAAAAGGTCTGCAGAGTATTTGTTCCCAAGTGGTTGACTATGGTAATGAAGAAGCGATACACTCGCTAAACAGGCAACAGATCTCTCTCTCTCGTAGTATCATATTATGTGGCTCTGAAGTCCCACATTCTTAAAAATTTAAATAAAAGCTCTCTAGAAAATGGGAAAATGATTAGAGGAATTTATCCTAATACTCAAAAGCAAGGATGTACTTCTCAACTGTGAGATCCATATTTGAAACGACCTAACTGAGGATATATTTTACTCTGATGCAAGTCCTAAATTGGCATGGTCAAACATTGATTATTTATGCAGAATTAAGATAATAGAAGACCCGAATTATACTTTGTCTTCATAATGTTTTAACCACCTGATCTACAACTGGCCTCACAATGAAAACACCTGCAGCAAGCTGATCCTGATAATGAAATGAAGAACTTTTCCAGCTTCTAAAGTGGTTTTGATATCTGAAGATAACTTCCTGTTTTTTCAGAAGTATGTTAGATCGATAATAACTGATTATTTCTTATCATTTCGTATATAAAACATGAATATACATATTACATATAATAAGAAATATTTAGGAGCAGCTGTACTTATTGTTTTAATGACGAGTAATTTGTACAGAAAAGGTTGATTATGTTATTATCAGCCAAAAATGTGTTTAAAAGATTATTTTATAGTTATTAAAAAGAATTTAAAATGCATCAGTAGGAATAAAAAGAAGGAAAAAAAAGCTTTGTATCTTATGAGTCTCATTCATCTGTTAAAACCAGTGGATTGTGGAATTAAATTATTTCCAAAAAGTAAAAGTATTTTATTTTACTTTTTAATTTCTTATTCATTCTTTTTGAATTGTAGAAATTCCTTCTTTGAGAGTTGCTCCTTACCCAGATGTTTTTATTAACTGCAAAGTTGCTGTCATTAAATGGGTAACTAATTTTACTCATCTTACTACAAGACACCCGATACCGCAAATTGGCAGTCAACTCTCAAGGTTAGCCTCAATTTTATTTAATATATCTTTGTTTTATTTATTAATAAGCTCTGATTTTAATAAAAGAAACACTCAATTATTATATTTGCAGTTCTCTTCCCAATGAATCTCTTGATGGTGACAGATCTCCTGGCACTGAACTTCATCGTGTTAGTGTTGGACAAAGTGGAAGTGACATAGCTTCTACAACTTTATTTTCTCCTCTTATAGATTCTCACATTATCACGTATGATTTTAATTTGAAAGTTTTCTTTATTTAAACATTTTTGTCTATACTTCCATCAACATACACAGATCCATAATTATTAAGTAAAATTTTCCACTGTAATCAAGAATGTCCATAGCTAAACGAGACCAAACTCGGCTAGGAATTGATGATGAAGTCATTGGTTAATTGGGACTTTTATTTCTTGAACTAAACAAATTTGACATCGGTTAATATAGTCATTAATATCAGAAGCCATCCTTGGCCATTATAGTTTAGCTCGAGCTTTAATTTTTTGTTTTATTTATATCTAAATGACCTGCATGGATTATATTATACCATCATACACAGTAAGTTCACTGCGGATTTGATATTATTGCAATAATATATTATCAATATTATCTGGCCATCCATTAATAATTGACCTAGCAATACTCTTCAATGTAGGATCTGATTTGGTGTGGAATTTAAAAAGTTGCTTTTTGCCATCTGACTATAATGTCATGCTTAGCAAGAGAATGAATGACATGTGTTAGTTCTGAGTCATCTTTCTTTTCTTCAGGGATATAAGCATGAGAAAGAGCATCAGCAATTATGAGTTTCTTACCTGGGACAAAAATTAAATTAGTTTAATATTTCATTAATTTTAACAATATTCTTATTAAAGGTGCTTTATCTAAATTCGTATTAAAAATATTTAAGACAGGTTTATGGTCTGTCTGCACTTCTTTATTCCTATCCTATTATGGTATTGTATTATGCAGGACCCTATTTCATCTTTGGATAAATGAGTTTGAAAAAACTAAATGCTTATTTGAATCATAATATGTCAGAACAGGACTATTAGTTATTATTTTTTAAATTTTATTTACACAGTTGGTATACAAAGCTGTCCATTCTTATAGAACATTTTTCTTTCTTAGTAAGTTCTCTTAATGAAGCATTTATGTCAGATAAATTGATTTAGGTGCTTGGCAATACCAAAAAGCTTTAACAGAGAAGTAACATTGCCAGTTGGTTGTGGTATTTCAGAAATAGCCTTCTTTTTATTATCATTTATTTTTATGCCTCAGGAAGAAATTATATGACCTAAAAATTTAATTTCAGTTTTACAAAATTGGAACTTATCTTTATTTGAAGTTATGCCTTTCTAAGCAGCATACATTGAAAATCGCCTCATCATGTTTGTTTTTTTTATCAGGCTCATAAATAATTATTGTCAATGAAGTAGATTACTTATATTAAATATGTTTTGCTGCAGCAAAAGAGAAGCAGGAGTTGTTACGACCTCTGGGATGGAAATAAGATCACCAAGGGGAGGTATCGCTTTGATTTTTGGTGTNGTATATATTGACAAATTATATATTTATAATTTTGAAAATTGTATTTTTTAGAATGTAAGATTAGTGAAGATCTATTGAAATTTTTTCATAAGTCCTATGATGGTTCCTACATGAATAGCTTATATCGGTTATAGAAAATCTGCCAGAAACTAAAATTTCAATAAGTAAAGTAGTGAGATGTCTTTTTCAACATATAACTATTAGTGAAGATCTATTGAAATTTTTTAAGTCACATGATGGTTCTAACGTACGTCTTTTACAACATATAACTTACTTCTCCATATAATTATCAATTAAATGATTTAAGTTATTTAAGAAATGAAATAAATTTAAACTATGCTAAAAAGATTCTCAAAGCAATATGTGTTATTTTAAACTTAAATAAAAACACTGTGCAATGCAAGATGTGTAGAAGACCTGTACCACTTCCTCACCTGATGTCTTATATTATTATAGTTCTGAAAGATCCCCTCTGGGCTTAGTTATCTGTTACAAGTGGAATTACTATCTCAGCTCAATGGGAATGACTGGTAGGAATTAGTTATCTAGAGATGTGATACTTATTTATATATAATTTAAGTATACTGGACTTATTGCAAATTTAGTAAAATAATAATTAGAGCAATCAAAAGTTAATTTGATTTCTAATATATATTTTTGTACAACTGTTTTGTTTAGCTAAAGGTTTCTTATTTCATAAAATCAATATATTTAGTTGTGTCATCTGACTTTCAACACAGTTGTGTTTTATTTTTAAAATAAAAAGAACTGACTAATACCTGATGATCCTCATCACTTGAAATATGCACTATTTGCAGGGGACAAAAATTGATATAAATGAATTTTAATAAAGCTAATACTTATTAATTACTATATAATTATTGTAGTTTTTTTTATTACAGTACAATTGTTTATAAAAAATATCAAATTTCTTAGATGCAAACATATTACTTCTTATTAGCATGCTCATTAAAGTTTACTTTTACCTAGCACCTCAGACCAGTCCTCCTAACAGTATCCTTGACCTCTATTCCAAAACAATTGCCCCCCTTCCTCATTAATGGTCCTGTCAACTGGACCTTGTATAGGAAATACCTTGGAAGGAGGAAGTCCTCATAACATATGACTTTTAAAATCAACATTATATGGTCTAAAATGTGTCCTCTTATATTAAATACTTAATAATATTAAATTAGTGTTAATTAATATTAAATTCTTTCTCACTTCTCTCAAATCTGTGTACTGTATGGTGAGAAAAATATTGTCAAAAAGTCAAATCATTGCTAAATATTCAAATTTAAGCATGGGGATAGCTAATGTGATCCGTTTGGTTCTAGCAATCTTGGTGCTGTAGATTTATATCCTGCCCTTGGCAAGCTTTTATCAATAAATGAAAGCTTGTCCTAATGTTTGGAATGGGATGACAACCAGTAGATAGCCTCTCTCTCCCTCTCTCTGATCCTAAGTGGTTGAAAGGGAGGCTAACACTTATGTATATAATAAAATAAAAAAATAACTCTTAGAATTGGTGGTTAATAATCAACTGCTAATCCACTGAGGTTTTAGTAAAATAAAGAAAATTAAAAATGAAAACCAATAAAGTATGTTAAAAGCTAATCAAGAACTAAGCCTGAATTCAGACTTGCTATTTTCTTGTATAACTGTTTAAAGTGTTTATTTATTTATTTTTCAGTGAAACTCCTAATATGAGCGCTATTCAAATAGTTAGAGATGTATTATACATGAATCGAGATAATGTGAATTTTATTCATGAAATTTATCGACAGTCTTTCATTCTAAATTTTTCACATTCATCTGCGATACGACGAGTGGTTTCAGTTTATAAAGATTGGATACAAATGAATGTGAGTACTTGTTATTTTCCTCTTAATTTTGTGCATTGGTATTATAAAAAATTTTTTAAGATATTTGAAATAATCTTTTAGGTTATTGAGTTACCCCCATTCATGCTGGAGCCATTAGATTCTTCCAGAAGTTCTGGTCCACCATCAAGTGACTTTCATGGTTCTGAAGTAAGAGTTTGAAAGAAATATTATTGATTTATTCTTAAATGAATGTTTTAAGGCTAGTGTGTGTGTGTATGTATCTTCTTTCTAAAAAGCAGATAATAACCATCTTAGATCAAAACTTTAATAATTTGGAGTAATTTGTAGCTAACACAAACAATTAAAGTTTAGAATCTTTAGCGAATTTTAAAATATTAACAATTAGGAGATGGAAAATTTTTCTGTCTTTCTTCCTATTAGAGTGTTGAACCTGTTTATATTGCTTTCTATGAATAATGGAAGAATGAACATTATTCATTGTCTGACAGCCGTAGAGTGCAATAGTTAGTACTGAAACTTAGTTGTTACATTATTAAATACAATCTTAAATATGAGCTTATAGAATAGAAGAATAGAAGTATTATTTTTGAAAAAATTGAAATATATATTGGAAATTGGTTATGTCATACATGAAATCTATATATTGCTCATAATTATCATTAATATATCACTGTTTCATCAAAAGTGTAAAACGGACATAATGCCAATACACATAACATATACATGTAATATATCACATTACACAATGCACATAATATCACTTATATTACATAACTTCCATAATATACAACACAAACATACACTCTTAAATAGCATAATATATTTTATCATAATATTAAACAGAAACATCAGATAATTATCACAAATACATTACATATTTAATATTAATAATAGATGAAATCTTTTATGCCATAAAGCTAATGTTCAATTAGCTTATTTTTCATTACATTATAAAAAGTCTTTAGGTCACTTCAGCTTAGAGATTTTTTGGAAAATAATTATACCAAACTACCCCAGAAAACTCCAATTCTTTTTCATAAATTTCAAATGTTTATAGATTAATAAATTATTTATTTGGTGAGTTGAATAACAGTGTTTATCCTCTTTTCTTGTATAGTTAAGGATATTTTTTTAAATGTGAATAAGTGTAAGTAATAAAAGGTATGTGTTTTGAAAGTATTTAATAGCAGTTTGCTATGTACCTTATGTTTATTAAGATGCAAGTGTTTTATTTATATTAATAGTTAACTTTTCATTTATTTTTTCATTAAAAATACACTCAGATCATCTGCGAACAAAAATACTTGGGTTATAAAAATGATGGAAAGTCATTTTTATTCTATAGAAATAACAGTGGACTTTGAAAATTGAACTCTAAGGTACCCCTCTATTCAGCTAAATTCTTATGAATTAGTTAGGATTATTGCTGAATATAACGATTGGTTGCCTTTCTTTCCAATAAAACTCTACTTATTGTGTTGTATTTCATCTTATGACATAAATATACAATTTATCAATAAGATTATTGTGATCAACCTTAAAAAAGCATTTGGTAAGTCAGTGAAAAATGCAATTTTATATTTGATCAACCTTATCCTCAAAGATAATAGAATTGACATTCTTTATGATCATTTTTTTTTTTAATGAAGAGAAGCAACTAAATTAATTTCGTCCAAAGAAGCAACTAAATTAATTTGTCTAAAATAATATTTATTAAATTACTAATTTCCTTAGTAGGACATCGTCAAGAACATTTTAATCAATTTTTTTTCCTTCTTATGGATTTTTTAAAAATTATATCTCAAATTTCTGTTTAAATTTCTGTATAATGAACTCTCTTCTGACCACAGACCAGTCCTCCTAACAGTATCCTTGACCTCTATTCCAAAACAATTGCCCCCCTTCCTCATTAATGGTCCTGTCAACTGGACCTTGTTTAGGACTCTCACCTCAGAATTTCTCTAAAGACCTCTGACGACTTAGATGATGCTGTACACTCCTTTACCATAAACCTTCCGCAGTGTATATGTATGGCCAATCTCAATCCAAAATTGACCAAATGCTCTTCTGAGTCCCAAAAGTCACTCCCAGATTTGCTTAAAAGCTCATCATAGTGAAACGCCACTCATTGTTCCAGAAATATAGACACCTCACAGATCGCGAAGACTTTAATCATCTTTCCAGGCTCGTAAAACAAACATTAGGTGCTTTACTAAATGAGGCTTTTAATACCCATCTGCATACCCACTCAGCAGGAGATAAATCCCTCTGGATTGTTATTCACAGAATTCTTAAGAGCCATGAAGCTTCTACCCCCTTGGGGCCAAGGAGTTGGATCCTGGGCTTCTTTTGACAAAGACAAGGCAAAAATGTTCGCCTAGCACCTCAGACCAGTCCTCCTAACAGTATCCTTGACCTCTATTCCAAAACAATTGCCCCCCTTCCTCATTAATGGTCCTGTCAACTGGACCTTGTTTAGGACTCTCACCTCAGAATTTCTCTAAAGACCTCTGACGACTTAGATGATGCTGTACACTCCTTTACCATAAACCTTCCGCAGTGTATATGTATGGCCAATCTCAATCCAAAATTGACCAAATGCTCTTCTGAGTCCCAAAAGTCACTCCCAGATTTGCTTAAAAGCTCATCATAGTGAAACGCCACTCATTGTTCCAGAAATATAGACACCTCACAGATCGCGAAGACTTTAATCATCTTTCCAGGCTCGTAAAACAAACATTAGGTGCTTTACTAAATGAGGCTTTTAATACCCATCTGCATACCCACTCAGCAGGAGATAAATCCCTCTGGATTGTTATTCACAGAATTCTTAAGAGCCATGAAGCTTCTACCCCCTTGGGGCCAAGGAGTTGGATCCTGGGCTTCTTTTGACAAAGACAAGGCAAAAATGTTCGCCTAGCACCTCAGACCAGTCCTCCTAACAGTATCCTTGACCTCTATTCCAAAACAATTGCCCCCCTTCCTCATTAATGGTCCTGTCAACTGGACCTTGTTTAGGACTCTCACCTCAGAATTTCTCTAAAGACCTCTGACGACTTAGATGATGCTGTACACTCCTTTACCATAAACCTTCCGCAGTGTATATGTATGGCCAATCTCAATCCAAAATTGACCAAATGCTCTTCTGAGTCCCAAAAGTCACTCCCAGATTTGCTTAAAAGCTCATCATAGTGAAACGCCACTCATTGTTCCAGAAATATAGACACCTCACAGATCGCGAAGACTTTAATCATCTTTCCAGGCTCGTAAAACAAACATTAGGTGCTTTACTAAATGAGGCTTTTAATACCCATCTGCATACCCACTCAGCAGGAGATAAATCCCTCTGGATTGTTATTCACAGAATTCTTAAGAGCCATGAAGCTTCTACCCCCTTGGGGCCAAGGAGTTGGATCCTGGGCTTCTTTTGACAAAGACAAGGCAAAAATGTTCGCCTAGCACCTCAAGCAAACATTTATTTCTCATTTAGACCCCTTAGACTTATCCAATACCTTGGAGTCTGAGGAGTATTTACCACTAGGTAGAACACCTACCACCTAAGGCAGTAAAACCTTCCGAAGTCAAGTATATGTTCTCTCGTCTGCTTAAGTGCATTTCACTCGGATGTGATTTAATCACTGGTCAAATTCTCCGTAATCTTCCCAAGAAGGCAATTATATTCTTCACCTATATCTATAATTGTATATTCCGAACTACACACTTCCCCCCCTTTAGTATTTATATTTTAAGTTGACTTATACTTATATCTATCATATAATTTATTATGTTTGTCTGTCTACAAAATGGAGAATGGGTTATGAAATATGTTTTAATAAAAATCTAAAATTCTGAGGGTTATCTACAGGGTCTTATTGTGCAAAAAAGTTGCAAAAGAAGTAGTGTGACTTCAAGAATTTGCATTTTGATCTTCCTATTTAGATGAGAAGTTTGCTGCCACCTTAAATGTAAGAATAAGATCTATTAAAGTTATGTCTCAAAAGCATCACACAAGGAAACTTTAGAAGAGTACAAAGATTGAAGAAAAGTATACAACAGGCTGTATCAAAGGAAAAAGAGGAATTTTGAATGAAAACAGTTAGAGTAGATGAAGGAGCACAAGAGACTAAATTAATCCAGGCCATTCTACAGCCAGTAAAAGGAGGAAATCCTTCAAGCCATGAGTTAAATTTTTTATAAAGGACAATGGCAAAAAAGGAAGATGACTGCTAGTAAACATTATCAGATTATAATTATTGATTTAAAAAAGTATGATTATGATTCTATTACACGACAAACAGGTTTTTATTATTATTAAATAAAGAGTCAAGTGAACTTTATGAAAAAAAGATCTTTAATATGTACTTATACCACAATAAAACAGGGTTAAAATTCAGTTCCATAAAAAATTTGCACAGATTAATTTATCGCAGAAAACACTGAAAGAAACCCTGGTCTACATTGTTGTTGTCAAAGGAGACTCCAACAAGGACAATGGGGTAAGACTGGTCAAAGGAGTATGTTTTTCACTCCATGAGTCCAACCCCTCCCCCCCCTCCATGATTTATTTGGGGATTTTAATATTGGTTTTGACTGTCCTGCCATACCTCATCTTCAGAGGTTGCTGGGCCACAAGAGTAATATATAAAGTTAGTTCTGGAGCAGACTACATAGCAGGATGAAGCTCACCGGAGGATGCAGAAAATGAAGATGGTAGAATCTATTGCACGCGAAGTACGCTTGGATGGTGATATATGTACCTACACAAGGGTAGTTGCATGTTGCTGAAAGTTTAATCACAGATTTTAATCTTTAGTGGTGTTGGTATCAGTTGAAATGCTGTCTGCTATAAAAAATTCTCCAGGGTGGTGGAATGACTGTCCTTAGTCAGTTTTTGGGACTGTGACTTGTATGTCCTCCCATATCATCATACACAATCTCAATAAAACCAAAAATAATTTTTTCTCTCATGTACCTCGATAGTAGTAAAGGTCCAATTATTTCATCTAAATAATGTTTAAACCTAACCACTTTCTGTGAAGGCTGCAGGAAGAGATACTGTATGGCAAATGACATTCGCCTTTTGCCATAGCCAGGTAAGTCTTCACCTATGTCTGGACAGAAGTGATGGCCATAAGTACAGTTGAAGTAAAGTAGTCTTCAATTGTTGAGAACTCAGGATGGCTCAGGCTGTGGATCATGTTCAACCTCGAGTGTTAAAATGCAGGTGGGAGATTTGTTAGTTTGGCATAAGATGTTGATGTCTCACACCAAATAGATCTGTCCAGACCAGGCAGTTGCCACTTCTTGAACTGCAGGTTCTCCTGGGCAAGTAGAGTTGGAAGTTCTGGACCCCTTTCCTGGTGATTGTGGAGGTGAATGCATTCTTTTATTTTAGAAATTTCTTTAGCATACAAGAGCAGATAATGGATGGTAAAGGTGTTTAACTTCAATATGTAATTCAACCATCATGTCTGCCTTAGCTGAATTAGGCTTTTACTTAAAGGTGAAGGTGGTTTGTTCAGTGGTTTGTGATCACTCATGATAGTGAAGTGCATCTCCTCAATCATTGGCTGCAAGTACATCAGAACTTCAAGGATATCCAAGGGCTCATAGTCATACAATGAGTTATTAAGTTTAGGCTTAAAACCCATTGGTATCCACCTGCTGTAGTCCTACTGCTGCAATACTCCCCAGATTGCAGATTTCAAATTTTTCACACCTATGAAAGCCTGACATCTGTTACTGATGTCCAAAAATGGTGACTTCCTACAGTGCCAAACTTGCATTTCTGGCATACTTCCTCTGTCAAATTGTGTTGGTTCCTCCTTTTGGTTCCATAAAGAAAGAAAGGCATTGAGGGATTGTTGGATAGGGTTTACATGATGGATGCAAATGCAAGAAAAGTACAGAATGTCCAAAAATCGATACAGTTTTATAACAGTTACTATTGGGAATTCAGCAATTGCTTGTGCATTGGGAAAATGCCCTCTGCGGATATTTGGAGCCCTAGAAATTAAAAGTTCAGATAGACCAAAAGTGCCTTCGTCAGGGTTAAGAGTAAGCCCTACATCATTGAGTCTTCGAAGGATCTCTCAAATCATCCAAGCATGGAGGGTGAACTCTAACCCTCTTTATTCTCTAACAATAAAATTATAGAAGGTAGAACAGTGTTAAGTTCAGAGACGTGATTAGACTCAATGAGTCAAAATAGTACTTTAATTACAGTCTTCTCTATTTCTGACTCAGAAATTGGTATCCGCAAATAAGTGTGTGCTGAAGGTCCAATGGAGGGAATATCTTCGTGCCATGGAGTTTAATTAAATTCAGCGATATTCAGCTAACCATAGTGATTAGGAAGAGTCTTTTAGGCAACACTAATCTCTGCAGATGGGTAGGGTTTCATTATATTTTGTGCCTCATGAAGAGGGAGGATCAAGGGCTCTTAGACCACCTCATGATGCCTTTCTTCTCCATGAAACAAAATTCTTCCTTGGCTGTTTTTTACTAGTCTGGTTAGAGTCGCCAAGCATGACAGGATGACTTGTCTCTATGTGGTGATATATTGAACTGCTGCGAGATGGGTGGAAAGTCACCCATCTAGGATGTAAGCTTGGACCTGTTAATATACGTGTTTACCAACTACTATAGGCTCTGGTATTGTGTGACTCATTGACCATCATATATTTAGTCTTATCAATGCAAAAGTGGAGTCCAACAGTAGCAGCTTTGTTCTAATGACACTTACTAAGGTTTGTCTTATTAATCGAGTAGAGCCAAATAATCTGCAATGAACCTAATGGAAAATTGCTTAAAAATCAAGAAGTTGAGTTTTAAGAATTTTCAGAGAGTGGATGTATTAGGCTCGGATTCAGTAGGCTCTAAGTCTTGGTAAAACTTTACCACAATCACTGAACATAAGCTGCTTATTCATGCCTTTGCCTTAAAGTTCTCCAGGGCTAATCCTTGTCAAATTTATCATCTGCAATTTTTTAGTCACTTTTCTACAAACATCAATAAAGTTTCATAATTGATGTCTTTTCTCAAGAAATAGTACAGACTCAGGTGACTTGCAGTGAAGCACTTGCCGATGCCTAGGAAAAGGACCCGACCATCACCGATCTTAAAAAAAAGTTTATTATTGTAATATTTGAAAGTCTTATTTAAAGTCTTCCATGATTCATTCTTAGTTTTATTATTGAGATGAATTCGTGTTTCTTCACATTCTGCTTAATTATAGTATTTCTTGTTAAAAGGAGTATGCTAAAGTTAAACTGAATTTAACCAATATTCAATCTCAGCTGGTGAGCAAGAGCATTATTCAAAATGATACTGATTCTATCGATCTACTGAGTACCGCATGTGACATATAATTAATATGAAAAAATAACATACTTATCTTTACTTAACTTAAGGTATACATAACTTGTGTAAAACTATCCTCTATTGAAGTGCTCAGACATGAACCAATATATGTTGTCTATATTTACTCTCCCTCTTCTTCCTTCATTCCTGTCTAAATTTTGAAAAAAAGCTTATGGCACAATGAGCAAAAGCATAGTTGCTATTATTTATGTGTGGTAGTACAAAGCAGGCATTCATCTGTAAAATACAATTATTTCTTTTTTTCTGGAGATTTCAGGAATATTGATCACTTTAGGGATGAAAGAAATGAAAAGACTTTTCCTGTTTAAAATTTTATTTGCGGCTGGTTTCGGTGTCAATACACCATTTTCAGGCACTAGGAATAGGATTATACCATAGACCAATTAGGATCAACAACAAATAATTCTATAGTACTCTATAATTTCAAATTAAAAATTAAATGAAATTCAATAAGACATTTTTTTAAATTCAACAAATTCAATTTTATAAATAAATAATTTAATTTTTATGAATAATGAATTTGATTTTTACTGATAAATAAATAAATTATGTTGATAAATATAATAGTGATTAGACTCACTGACAGAGTGTCGCAAGACACGGTTCTCCCCTCAGTATCCCAATGAGCACTGTCTATTTATTTAATTGAGTCCTTGGACTCTGTACCTCCCCTCGCTTCTCCCACCTCATGTTTTAATTTCCTGTGCTGCCACAAATTCCTGGAGTTCAGATTGAAATTCTGTCTGGATATTAAGACAAAAGCTTCCAATTTCTTTTTTACCTGTACGGATCCCCTGAGTTAGCCTGGCGCCCCAGTTTCAAATTTTTAAATGATCTTACTCATGTTTTATATGTAATAAGAAAAATGTAGAAGCTTTAAAGTAATAAAGAAATTGGAAGCTTTTGTCTAAATGTCCAGACAGAATTTCAATCTTAACTCCTGAAGTTTGTGGCAGCACAGGAAATTGAAAGAAGACAAAGTGGGAGAAGTGAGGGAGGGGAGGTACAGAGTAATGGGGCTCAATCAAATCATTAGACAGTGCTTGTTGGGATACTTAGGGGAGAACCGTATATTGCAAAACTGTGGGTGAGTCTGATCACTATTTTATTTATTGACATAATTTATTTATTTATTGGGAAAAATTTAATTAATTGTTTGTAAAAATTAATTTATTTATTTATGAAATTAAGTTTGTTTGATTTTGTAAAATTCATTTATTGAATNTTTAATTTTTAATTTATGGAGTAATATAGAATTATTTGTTGTTGATCCTAATTTGCCTATGATATAATTCTGTTCCTAGTGCCTGAAGATGGAGTATTGACACTGAAAATGGTCACAAATAAAATTATTTGAAATAGGAAAGACTGCAACTCTTTCATCTCTATAGTGATACAATTATTTGTAAGTTAGCAGAAAAAATTGTATAATTATCTCAGTACTTAATTTAATAAATTTCTAAACATTATTATTGTATTGCTATTAAATAATAAGGTTTTATAAAGTCATATTTATTTTAGGGCTATGATGAATACACAAGAATATCAAGAATAAGAAATGACTCTTATATTGGAGCAATAGATCGAGAAAATATTTTTGTTCGAGCAGGAAGACAGGTATGTTTGCAGATAAATACTTTCATGTAAATCATTCTGGTTTCAAAAATTTGAATAAGATTGAAGTATATAATTATTTTGTTTTATGATGTCATGAAGATAATTTTCAAATAGCATGATCCCTACAGTATACACTCTCAGAAATGTTTTTTTTATCATGTGGTTTAACCTTTACCCTTCTTTTGTCATTCAAATTATTTAAACACTTTTTTTTTTTTTTTTTTTCTCATGATTTTTTAATACTCAGTATATTGCAAATGTCAATAGGGTGGTAAATTCAATTTCCTCTACTATTAAGAATGTGCTAGTTACTTGCATTTCCATTCCTAAGGAAAATGTTGAAATTTCATCTGTTTGTATTTTTTTTCTTCAAATTAGCTGAAATTTAATAAGAAAAAATTTAAATAAAACTTTACTAAGTAAAATAGTTAATATTACATGAAATCTCTGTAATATATACTCTACTCTATGCTTAGACATTGATGTTTGTTCTTTCTATTCAAGCCTAAATTCAAGAATCAAACATATTCATTTTTTTCAAGATATGTTTTAGTTAGTTTAATTACAGCTTATATTAAACATCAAGATATCCAAGAAAGGTTCATACCATATTTCTTACAATTGATTAGTATAGTTGCAATATTGCTCATTGCCTGAACCGTGCATGTATTCATAGAATGGATTACAAATCAGAATGGATTACTGACACTAAATAGTTTATAAGTTGTAATGCTGAAGTAAAATTCAATTTGGTAAGAAGTTATTTCTTAGCAAAAATATTTTTAATAATTTTCCTGTAATTAAGGAAACCTGACTAGATTATATACAATGTATTGAAAACCATTTTCAAACAATTTTGATAAAGAGCTATGTAGCAGATTTTTTTTAAATTTATTTTTAATTTTTTTATGAGATAATGTTATTGAAAAATTGTTTAAAGTGTTTAAATATTATTTTATTATTATATTTTAAATTATTTAGGATGTAAGCTTGGACCTGTTA
>KZ807286.1:189822-201970 GCA_000696205.2 Oncopeltus fasciatus | reverse complement strand
TATATATATAAAATTTGAAAGTATCCTTATTAAAGAATAAATACAATAATTGTCATATCCTACAGATATCTGGCTTTCTAATTAGGATCTATTTTTTTTGTTTTGTTTAGAAATATGGACTTAAACTTTAGTCCCTAATATTTTTAAGTAATTTATATTCACTGGCTTACATAACTTAATTTCATTTGGGGTTTTGTTATCTACAGTTTTTGTGCCTTTAAAATTTGGAGTGCACATAGCTTTATTAACAGCTTCAGCCCAATACTATTTTTTCAGGCTTGATAAAATAAACAATGATCTACCTACTTCTTCAACTATCCTTATCTCATGCTCTATTCTATCATTTTGCTCACTATAAAAAGGGGTTGATCTGTGATAGCTTATACTTGCAGATATCAAAAAACCTTCTACCTTTGAATTTATTACCTCTTTTCCATTATCGGTCCTAATAGTCTCCTTTTTTTGGAATTTCCAAGATTTGTAACCAATGGAGATTGGTCCAAACAAATTAATGTGAAGAAGTGCACAAGGCTCTCTGCTATTTGTTTCACTAAATGGGTTATCCCTCTCTGCATTGTTTTCTTTTTACTCAAGAGTCTCATTTAGAGTTCATATCATTGTGATATTGTATATTGAGCGTAGATAAATTTTTTTTTACATGTCCAACATTTTGATGAGCAAATCTCAGATGCCAATTTAGAAGAGACTCCTTTTTTGATATAGAAACAGCAGTTTGTTCAAAAATAATATTAAAATTTAGTTTAAATATTTTCTTTTTATATTTTTACTCTGCAACTATTTTTAACCAGCTGGCTTGTGTCACCTTTGCCTATCATCAAGTAGCTCTTCGATGTGGCCCATGTAAAAAAAGAAAGAAAGTTTATTTTCAAACCAGGAACATTAAGTGGAATATCCTTTAAAATACTAGGTGTCATTATCATGAATAATAGCAGTTATATTTATATTTCCTATACATGTGGCCTCTAACAGACTATTATCACCTATTTTCACCAACTTTTTGCATGGTTGCAAATCTACAAAATACTCTTTGAAATTTTTTCTTTTAACCGTTTTAATTCAGAAACAAGATCCAAAATACAAGAAATATGAATTGCCATAATTGAAAATTTTTCAATAAGCAAGAGCTCACTTGTCCTGGATTTTGTTCATGAATAGTTAACAATTTATTTCACATTTCAGATGCTGTATTGCAGGTTAAAATATGAATCATGGGATCCTTTTCCATTCGACTTACAATTAACTCTTTTGCATTTCTGTCATTTCAAATTCACTCACCTAAGCCTTACCTTTGTGGGTTATGCTTTCAAACAGGTTCTCTTGCAAACCTTTCACTACTGCAAATACACTAACAATTATGTAGTAGTACAAAAGAAAAATGTTACAACCTTCACTTCTAATGGGAGAATTCACTTGACTGGCGGTTAATTTTTTTTTTTTTTTTTGTGTGTTTAAAGCTTTCTTAAAGACAGTGTTGCCATGATAATTACATACACATTTTGTGGCAATCCAACAGTAAACCTCCTTTTATTTGATTTTAGCCATTAACAAACTCATTCATTATTTAGACAATATATGATGCCATTGAATTACTGGATTTGGTACTATTATTGTAAATATTAAAGTGAACAAACATACGCATATAATTTTATATATGTATATATATATACTTATATTTATTTTATTTATGTAACCTAGACCGATATTTCAAAAATATTTTTTCTCATCAGGGCTGAAATTTCACACAAACAATTTACATTTTGAATGCTTAATTGGTAAATTGCATCCTGCACATTTTGTGCGCCTTGTAATGCGCTGAAAAGGGATAATGATAAGTTTTTGCATAAATAATGATGAAAGATGAGATTAAAACAAAAAAGTATACTTAAAATTTAAAAATAAATAAAATTATACTATTTTTTTTATAGTGTGCATCGACTGCTGATGGTCATTAGCACAATTATACTATTAATATCAATAACAGTTATAATAATAATTAAATAAAATAAACATGGTTAATGTGGGATAGGTTTTGGGCTAATGGATTGGGATGCGAGGAAAGTTTAGAGTATAACTCAGTAGAGTAGGGAGAAATAAGGCCTTCAACGGGATTTATAGGTCAATGTGAAGAGTGGTTTGTGACATAGTTGGTTGTTTCAATTATGTTCCTAAGAATTTCTATTCAAAAAGGCTGGGTTCTTTGGATTTTGGATAGTTTGGCAGCTCCCCAGAGTTCAACTCAGTTAATCCTAAAGGTCTAAACAGTGATTTGTAAGTCACGTTGAAAACCCAGGCATTTAATGCCATCTGAAGTGGGGATAGGGATATAATTGAAGTCAATTCTTCCAGATTGTTTCTTCTTTCGTGTAAACCTGACATGGCAACATTTTCCCTCTTTTACTTTACTTTAATGTTCTCCTTTACTAACTGGCATCATTTCTGAATGTCCAGTTCTAAGATTCTAAGAAGGGTATGATGATGAGAGGGGATATCCAGCAGTGTAAAGGATGGGCCTGAGCACACTACCCTGTGAAATTCCCGCTTCCTCTTAATAATATTTGTTGTTATCTATATTTTTCCATACCCTGAAGAACTGATCAGTTAGGTGGGACCTATGTTTAAGGCAAAGAGTACTTAGGAAGATGCATCTTATAGGTAATAGTAAGAGGGTTACGTAAGGGTTTTTCAGGCTTTGGGTATATGATTACAATGCTTAATTTCTTGTGACCTACAGACGATGTATTTTTTATTATGTCTGTGCCCTTAGGAAGTTATTCAAAACCATCAAATGTCAAAAGCTCTTTTTTTAGGGTCACTACTTATTGGGATCTTGGTTTGAAATAATAAAATAAATAAGTTCAATAGTCTCTGATTCTTCGCAAATGACAATGTTGACAAGTTGTAAAGAAATGCCGTCATGGGTGACTGGTCTTCTATGAAATAATGTACCTCTGTCATGTGGCAGCTGTGAATATCCAATCCTTTATGGTTTTTCCAGCTCGAGTCTTCAATATTTGCCCTCGCTACTTTTCAGTCAGCACACTCAGTTACTCGTCTTGTTCAGTTCACTGTAAGGTTACTACCTCTATGTAGATGAAAAGTTATTACCTCGATGTAGCTGTTGGAGGGATCTAGGAGGAGGTATTGTAATGGCGGAATAAATAAAGTGTGTATATGTGTTCTGTAGTGTTGTGATACTTTTATTATTAAAACCTGATCTTTACATGGTGTCAGGTTGAAATGGAAGGACTACGTGCTCCCGGTGTTCTAGTGTTTGACGACAAATTACATATCAAGTGGCCAAAATGGAAACTAATATTTAGCTACTACCTGCTGGCAGCAAACAAACGGAGTGAGTCAGAAGATGTAAAGATTGCTTTGTTTTTAAATTGCATTGGAGAAGAAGGTGTGGATGTATATAATACTTTTAGTATTCCTGAGTCGAAGCTAACTCTGGACAAAGTTATTTTGGAATTTGATGAGTATTGTGTACCACCAAAAAATAATGCCGTAGAAACCTTCAAGTTTAACAACATAAAACAAAATGGCCACTCGATTGACCAATTTATTACGGAACTAAAAAACCAAGCCACTTGTGTGAATTCCGATGCCTTAATGGCAAATGCAAGAAAAGTTACGAGTCCAGAATGGTAAGGGACAGATTAATTTTGGGAGTGGCTGATGCAGGACTGCAATCATCATTGTTAAAAATGAAGGATCCGGATCTGGAAGAGGTTATCAGAACTTCGCGAACTTATGAGGCCACCAAACTTTACTCGGCCCAAATTTCAAACAATGAATGTGTTGATGCTATTTCAAGAAGAAAACTAACAGCTAATACAAAAGGGAATAAATCTACTGAGTGTGGAAACTGTGGAACAGCCCATCAAGAAGGTCAGTGTCCTGCATTTGGAAAGAAATGCTATTATTGCTCAGGCAGAAATCATTTTGCCAATGTCTGTAAACAAAGGAGGAATAATTCTGAGAGAAGAAGGAAGCCTGATCACCGAGTTCAGACATTAAACAAACATTCCTCCAGTGATGAATCATTATATATGGACTCGATCAATGTGAGTATTTTGAATAATCCAGAGATTTTTGCTATTAAATCAAACAGGTCTGTCACTCTTGAGATTAATGGTAAAAATGTTACATTTAAACTTGACACAGGGTCAGATGTTAATGTTTTGCCTAGATCCTATCTTAAAGGTTTGTTTGGTAACAGTTTACCAAAAATGAAGGACACTAATGTAACTTTGAAAGTATATGGGGGTTTTATTATTACACCAAAAGGTTGTATTATTTTAGAGGTGGTGTTCAAAAAATCTGTTCTTAAATTTCTATTTTTTGTAACAAATTGTTATGACACTCCTATTCTGGGTTATGATGCATGTAAAAAATTAGGGTATGTTAAGCCAATAAATGTGCTAACCCCACAATTTGATTCAAAAGACAGCATTTTAAAGGCTTATGAGACTGTTTTTTCAGGCAGGTTAGGTAAGTATCCTGGACCTCCCTACAAATTAAAATTAAAACCTGGGGTAACGCCTGTGTATCATTCTCCCAGAAAAATCCCCAAACATCTGCGTGACAGGCTCAGACGAAAATTGGACAATCTTGAAAAACAAGGTATTATATCCCGTGTCCATGAGCCTGTGGAATGGAACAGTAATTTGGTCATCATAGAAAAACCTAATGGCGCTTTGCGATTGTGCCTTGATCCGAGGGATCTCAATAAAGCTATTCAGGATGAGAAGTATCATATCCCCACTTCAGATGAGATTTTTGATGATCTGAATGGGGCGAAATATTATTCATTATTAGATGCCAATGAGGGATTCTACCAGATTCCGATTGATGAGGAATCATCTCTGTTATGTGTCTTCAGCACCCCATTTGGGAATTATAAATTTAATAGACTGGGTATGGGCATCAAAACAGCATCTGAAACATTTCAGAAAAAGAATGTTGAGGTTTTTGGTTCTATAAAAAATGTAAAAATTTATTTAGATGACATTTTTGTTTTTGGAAGGAGTAAGCAAGAACACGATGAAGTTTTAGCTCAAGTTCTTGAAGTTGCAAAACTTAATGGTATTACTTTCAATGCAGATAAGTTTCAATATTGTAAAGAAGAAATAAAACTGTTAGGTCATATTGTTTCACCCAGTGGTATTAAGCTGGATGAGAGCAGAATTGAGGCCATACGAAAATTGCCATATCCTACTGATAAAAATAGTTTGTTACGATTTTTAGGTATTACAAAATATTTAAGTAAATTTATACCAAATCTTTCTCAAATTTCTTCCCCATTGCGGGACCTAACTAAAAATGATGTACCTTGGGAATGGTCTGACAGTCGTAAATGTGCTTTTGATGATATAAAGGAATTGATCACTGAAAGTCCCGTTCTTACTCATTATGACCCGCACAAGCATCTTATTCTTCAGACAGATGCTTCCAAAGATGGAATAGGTTCTTGCCTCTTGCAGGAAGGTAAACCATTGGCTTTTGCCTCTCGCTCACTGAACAAATCTGAGAAAAAATATGCACAGATTGAAAAGGAACTTCTTTCAATTTGTGATTCCCTTCAGCACTTTCATTATTACACTTATGGTCGGTATGTGGAAATTCAGACTGACCACAAACCATTAATAAATATATTTAAAAAGGATATTGATAAAATACCTTTGCGCCTTCAGCGAATGATTTTAAGGCTGATGAAATATAGAGTTACTCTTACTTTTGTACCTGGAAAAGATCTCCTCATAGCTGATGCTCTATCTCGAGCACACTTGCCTTCTAGTAAACCCGTGGATCCCGAAATGTCATATATAATTCACAGCATTTGTAAAAATATTATGTCTGAAGAGAAAAGACTTCTATTTAAAGAGAAATCTAAAGAAGACGAAACATTAAAACGTGTAGCTTATGCAGTTGTGAACGGATGGCCTAGCAATATAGACAGCAAACTCATTCCATTTTATCAGATTAGAGACTTCCTCACAGTTTACCATGGCATATTATATTATAATGACAGAGTTGTTGTGCCTGAATCTTTGAAAAATTTCATGCTGTCTCTGTTGCACCAGGGGCATCTGGGCATTAATAAAACTAAAATCAGGGCTAGGTCAAAATTCTATTGGCCAGGGATGTCTAGTGACATTTATGATTATATTTCCAAGTGTGATATATGTCAAAGTATGAGAAATAAGAATGTAAAACAACCTATGAT
This sequence comes from Oncopeltus fasciatus, assembly GCA_000696205.2. Taxonomy (NCBI): domain Eukaryota; kingdom Metazoa; phylum Arthropoda; class Insecta; order Hemiptera; family Lygaeidae; genus Oncopeltus; species Oncopeltus fasciatus. The sequence goes on along the minus strand of KZ807286.1, from coordinate 195,720 downwards.
TTCCATGGATATTCCCCAAAGAGCATGGTCCAGATTGGAGGTTGATATTTTAGAGTTTAAAGGAAAACTATATCTTATTGTTATTGATGGGTACTCAAATTGGTTGGAGATACTAAAATTAGAATCTAAATGTATTTCAGACATTCAGGACAAATTAATATATTTGTTCTCACAGCAAGGGTATCCTGATATTATTATATCTGACAATTCCCCTTTTAACAGCCATCACTTTAGAAAGTTTTTGTCCGATAATGAGATCAAATTTGTCACGAGTAGTCCTAACTATCCCCGTGGTCATGGGCTTGCAGAAACTGGTTGTAAACTTGCCCAAAATATGCTTAAAAAATCTGAACTAACTGGGGGGAACATTTTCAATTATTTGTTGAATTACCGTAACACAGTGATTCCTAGTCTCGGTTTTTCTCCCAGTGAATTACTATTGAATAGGAAACTAAAAGATAGACTAACATTATTTGAGTCAGAATTAAAGCCAAAAATTCACAGTAAAAAGGTCTTAAATGAAAATAAAAAAAATTCCCAACAACTTCAAAAGTACTACTATGATAAGGGTGCGAGGGACCTTGCTGAGCCTAAGTGTGGAAATAGGATAAAATTTGATTTCAAGGGTAAGTGGAGAGATGGTGAGGTAATTGGAAAGGCTCCCACTCCACGTTCCTGGTGGTTAAAAAGTGGAGACAAAATTTATAGACGAAATAGGCAACATCTTATCCTAAAACCAGATGACAACAATTATGGTAATAACACTAATGACATTGCTGATAGTAAAGGTGAAAATGATATCACTGATGCTAGTGAAGGTAAAAATGAATTGAACTCAAAGTTGGGTGGTGAGGACAAAAACCCAAAAATTGTCAATGATAATAATGATAATGCATACAATTTAAGAAATAGGAGAAACATTGTTAAACCCTCAAGATTTAGAGATTAATTTTCATTACTTTTATTGTTATACTTTTCTCTGTGTTTTATTGTCATTTTCTGTTACTTTAAGTTAGTTAAAAAAAAAATGTTTAATGTCTTTTAAATAAATATTACTATAATAATGTATTTTCATTTTTCTGTGAAAAGAAAGGATGTAAGGGTACTACCTCTATGTAGATAAAAGTGATTACCTCGATGTAGCTGTTGGAGGGATCTAGAGAGAGGTATTGTAATGGTGGAATAAATAAAGTGTGTATATGTGTTCTTTAGTGTTGTGATAGTTTTATTATTAAAACCTGATCTTTACATGGTGTCAGGTAGAAATGGAAGGACTACGTGCTCCCGGTGTTCTAGTGTTTGACGACAAATTACATATCAAGTGGCCAAAATGGAAACAAATGTTTAGCTACTACCTGCTGGCAGCAAACAAACGGAGTGAGTCAGAAGATGTAAAGATTGCTTTGTTTTTAAATTGCATTGGAGAAGAAGGTGTGGATATATATAATACTTTTAGTATTCCTGAGTCGAAGCTAACTCTGGACAAAGTTATTTTGGAGTTTGATGAGTATTGTGCACCACCAAAAAATAATGCCGTAGAAACATTCAAGTTTAACAATATAAAACAAAATGGCCACTCGATTGACCAATTTATTACGGAACTAAAAAACCAAGCCACTTTGTGTGAATTCCGATGCCTTAATGACAAATGAAAGAAAAGTTACGAGTCCAGAATGGTAAGGGACAGATTAATTTTGGGAGTGGCTGATGCAGGACTGCAATCATCGTTGTTAAAAATGAAGGATCCTGATCTGGAAGAGGTTATCAGAACTTCGCGAATTTATGAGTCCACCAAACTTTACTCGGCCCAAATTTTTAATTACTTTTTATTGTTCTACTTTTCTCTGTGTTTTATTGTCATTTTCTGTTACTTTAAGTTAGTTAAAACAATGTTTAATGTCTTTTAAAACAATATTACTATAATAATATATTTTCATTTTTCTGTGAAAAGAAAGGATGTAAGGTTACTACCTCTATGTAGATGAAAAGTTATTACCTCGATGTAGCTGTTGGAGGGATCTAGGAGGAGGTATTGTAATGGCGGGATAAATAAAGTGTGTATATGTGTTCTGTAGTGTTGTGATACTTTTATTATTAAAACCTGATCTTTACACACTTCTCACCTTCACATCTCATGGCTGTTCATTGGAGAATCAAGAGTACTTTTTTTAGTACACTTAGTTACTTTTCTATGCTCTCCTAGTCCTATCAGTTTTAAGTACCCTACTGTCAAAAGTAACTGTCAGTTTTTTAATAAAATTCAAAAACATTTTCTAAAGTTTTATATTGTTCAATCTGTGAGATTATTTTATACTTAACCATCATGTTTATTAAACTTATAAAAAATTTATATTTATTCATTCAAGAGCAGGTGTCTGTCCTAATTCTGCTTTAATAAGTTATTTTAGGTAAAACATGTTCTGATTTCTGAAATAATCAAATTTTACATTTGAACATAAATTTTTTATAATTAAATGTGGCAACTTTTAAAGTCTTTTAATTTTGTCCTTATTACATTTTAGACTTTAATTGTGACTTGGATCAAAGCTAATTTGAATGTTGTCATATCCTGTGAGCTTTGGGATCAATTTCTTGCAGTGTTAAGTTCACTTACTCTCTGGGATGAATTGATCAAAGAATGGGCGGTAAGTGAAATGAAGCATTATTTTGTATGAACAATAAGATCAGGGTTTTGGCCAGAGCGAAAAATAAATATGCCAAAAAATATTGCTTATTATTTTATTTATAAATTTTGTAAGCCATTATGATGACTGGTGATGGCCTCATGATTTTTTATTTATAAAGCCTTACATTTAATATATGTTGTAAGTCATCATGAGGTCATCACCAGTCTTCAAGTTAATGTTTTTCAGGGGAATCCATGAGTAAGTTGGGATGTAGGTTGTCAACAAGGATGAAATGTTAGTAAGAAGTAATAGCTTATAGGAAGAGATATTCAAAGCCTGGGTCAAAGGGGATGTTAGGAGGACAATAGACAACAGCAACAAGGATTCAGGAAGAGGCTAATGAAATCTCTGCAAGTAGTTACTCATAGTGGGGGTAATCAGGAGAAAGAGAGACATGGAGTTGTGCACAAATAGTGCAACTCTGCCACAATTAAAGAGTATAGGAGGGGAGAGAGACAAATGAACAAGGGACATGAGGTTTGAGCTAGGTTTCGAATACAACTATAAGTAGTTAAGAGTTGTCTTGTAAGTATTGAAAGAAAATTTAGATTGCTGAGTGAGGAGGGATTGTGCATTAACATGAAAGGAAGTTAAGGCTCTAGTCATTGAGTGAGAGAAGAGATTGAGTGAGAATATGTATGATATGAAAGAATATGAATGAGCATTGCTAATTTGAACATAAACAATTTGTTCAAAATGACAACAAATAACAATAATGATAAATAAGAATAAAAATATTAATAATTACTAACAAAAACTAATGGAAAATGAAAAACATAAAGTAAACAAAAAATAATTTACTTTATTTATAATTAATAGAGTGTGTGTGTGTGTGTGTGTGTGTGTGTGTGTGTGTGTGTGTGTGTGTGTGTGTGTGTGTGTGTGTGTGTGTGTGTGTGTGTGTGTGTGTGTGTGTGTGTGTGTGTGTGTGTGTGTGTGTGTGTGTGTGTGTGTGTGTGTGTGTGTGTGTGTGTGTGTGTGTGTGTGTGTGTGTGTGNCTTAAATATATATATATATTTGGGACAATAGAGCTGGCCAGCTGAATAAGGTATTCTTTATTCCCCTGATGCCCTCCCTCATTTTTGAGCTCTTGGCTTCACTGCACCAGGTTCACTTATCCCATAGTAAGGATGATGACCGCAACTAGACTACAATCCATCAATCCTATTTATAATAGGTTCAACTCACCATGTGAGTCCATTGTTAAATGATTTTGTACCTGCTTCTATTTCATTATCTCATTATATTTAGCCTTATTTTCAGTAGTACATCTATTAATTAATCCATATACATTCCATCAAAATCAAATTACCTTGTTCTCCTGTCCAAAGAATCAGCCTCCACATATCATCAGTATTAGATAATAAATCAAATAATAAATTGGTGGTCTAATGCAAAATGTTGTTATTTAATCTTGATTGTTTGACTTTTGATCTCAATTTCCTATCTAATATTCAATTAATTCATTTTTTTCTACCATTTAAATTGCATTTCCATTGTTAATATTTCAGTACTTATCTATTTCAATTGTTTCTAATTTTAAAAGTACCTAAATATTTAATTGCAAATTCATTTTATTTCTTTTCAGATTTAGATAAATTAGTTATCATACTCACATATTTAAAAATTTCTTGCCCCCTCTCCAAATTTATATTATAAATAAATTAAACTGTTTTTGTTGTATTTGTCAGCACACTATTTCTATGTTATCATCATTCAAAAATTGTACACACTGCATTTTATAAATTCTAAGCATTTCTAAGAATTTGTCTACTATAAATTTAAATTGTACATTCTTCTATTATCTTGTCTTAGTCAAATTCTTCCTATATTTAATTGAATTTCAGCTATTAATGCACATTCCAATGAATTAAGTTTCTTGTTATCTTATTGAAATTATTTTAACAACTTGTTAAGTACAGGTTATTTTAGAAATTTGAATTCCAATTTTCAATTAGGTTAAGAAGTTTAATTATTTCTTCTTTCATTTTAGTAACCAATGCATTTTCTTCCTTCAATTCACTATACATTTCATTCAAATTTTTATCCTCATTCACTAGGCAGTGCTTTTCTAATATTCTGTTGGTTATTCAACTTTTTTAATGTCTAGCCTTGTTATTAGTCATATCATTGCAATTCTTCTCCACTGAAATTTGTTTATTTTTTTCTTGTACCTTAATTGATTTTATTTAACTTCTTCCTTAGTGAAAATACTCTTTCTTTTTATTGAGACTCTTTCACTCTTTCAATGTGTTTATTTCTTTATTTTCTTATCACATATTTCATCCTTCATCTTAATCCCTTATAAAAAAGATTTTTTATAATCTTGCACTGTGCTTGCACCATCATTTACACTCAATTCTGGATTTTTTTTTCTCTCCTTTCTCTTCTCAAGAGTTTGTACCCTGTTTAGCAACTCTCCGTTGCTTCCTCAATGGAAGGATTATTTCCTTTTCCTGAACTGTGAGTTTACATTCAACTAAATATTTAGCTTCAAGCAGCTCAATTTTGATACTCCGCGATGCTCAATTTTGATACTCCGCGATGCTCAATTTTGATCCTCCGCGATGCTCAATTTTTATACTCCACGTAGCTCAATTTTCACAGCTCCAAGTAGCTTAATTGCAGCTTCACACAGCTTAATCCAACTCATCACATTTCATCACCTCATTAAATTTTTCTTTTATTCCTCATCTCATCATTTTCTCTTTCTTATAGATCTTTTTTTTCTTTTTTTTTTTCTTATTCAAATCACTTTTCTATTTTCAATCTCCTGTATGTAGCTAGTACATTTATGTATGTATTATAATTTTTTCTTTTTGATTTGATCATTGCATTTTTCATTCATATATTTCTATCATGTACTTTATTATTTATTTCGATAGTTTTGTTGTGACTGATTTAATCCTCAGTCATGATTTAGTCCTTATAGTGCAAGAGTCTTTCTCCCCTCATCATCAAGTTTACTTGTCTCAATTGGTTTATAGAAGAGTTCTAGACTTATTCATTGATTCTTCCAGTCTTGACTGTCGAAAAGGTGGTTTTTTCACAGTTTTCATTTATAATCTCTCTTTTCCCCTTTCTTTTAGTTTTTTTCATGTTACTAGTTTCTGTTTTTTTCACTATGCTATTAGCTTTTCATTTTTTTAATATCCTTCTTTGCTTGACTTGAATAATATTTTATATTATTATATAAAATGCTCATGATTTT
>KZ807286.1:145286-158151 GCA_000696205.2 Oncopeltus fasciatus | reverse complement strand
TCTCTCTCTCTCTCTCTCTCTCTCTCTCTCTCTCTCTCTCTCTCTCTCTCTCTATCTATCTATCTATATATCTATCTATCTCCTATATATGTGTGTGTATTATTTTTTTTCTATTTTTCTTATGAAACTGAGTTATTGCAGTTTATTTTGGATCTGGTTATGAAGATTCTGAATGTGCTACTAGAACACCTTCGCCTGCTCCTTCTAGTGGAATGGAAAGTAATTCATTTAAGGACTCTCCTTTGCAGATAGAAGTTTTGACAAATGAAGGAACTAATGCTGGTAAGTTTTGTTTAGAGCACATTTAGTTAAATTAGTTGTAAATTTGTTCTAAGTCATAAGGTGACCTATTTTGAGCTGCTAAATATAAAAATTCCTCAGATATCATTTACTTACTATTTTAAATATTTTTAGTTTACCTCACTTTTAAACTACATAAGTTGTTGAATCATCAGATATCCTAATAAAAATCTTCCCTTTAATTAATTACAAGTCACTATGGTTTTCCTACTATGTTTGTGTAACATGGTTTTAGCTCTTTTATGGGTCATGCACAAATGGTCAGTGAGTAACTTTCTATCATCCCTCTGGGACTCTGAGCGAATATGTAGAGAAGAAGAAGAAAATGAACTTTATTCTGGGACTAACAGAGTCCCCTTGAATAACTTTAGGTGAATTTTACATAAGGACTTTTCTGGCTCAAAAAATATACATTATTATGAATAAGTAAAACAAAAATTATTTATAAAAGAAATAGTAAAATTAAACAAAAACTTAAACAAAAATAACATTTCCTCGAGGCTGATGAGTTAATAATCTATAACAATACGACTGGAGAAAGAGAAAGAAAAATAAAGAAAAAAGACAGTGAGCTTATAATAGGTTTAGGAAAAATAAATAAAATAAAATGCTATGTGAAGTACCCATTTAAAGAAAATACCAAATCACACTTTACTCACACTAATTCCATTATTTTACATATGTATCACAAGCGCATAAAATTCATTCAATCATTAATAAGCAAAAATCATAGTTAGGAAGATTCAGTTTGGATGGATAGAAGATGATGAAAAAGGAGGGATTTGAAAATGGAAAGAGAAGGAGCACGTCGAATTTTTGAGGGTAGGCAATCCCAAAGGCAGCTAGCTGCCCGAGCTAGGAAAGAGCGGCGAAATAAAGCAGTTCTATAAGAGGGAGTGTAAAGATCAGAGTTACGGGATCTAGTGTGGCGTCAACGGACTGAGGAGGTGAAGGTAAGGAGTTCATAAATGTTAGAAGGAGAATGTGTGGAAACCGTAATTATAAAGGAAGGAACCAAGGAAGTAATGTCTGCGGTAATAAGTTCCAAAGGCTAGCTGCCCGAGCTAGGAAAGAGCGGCGAAATGAAGCAGTTCTACAAGAGAGAGTGTAAAGATCAGAGGTACAGGATCTAGTGTGGCGTGAACAGACAGAGGAGGTGAAGGTAAGGAGTTCATAAATGTAAGAAGGAGAATTTGTGGAGACTGTATTATAAAGGAAGGAACCAAGGAAGTAAAGTCTGCGGTAGGAAGGAAACAACCACTTTAAATCTGTATACAGGCCGGTTACCCAGTAATTCCTAGGAGAGCCAAAGACAAAGGGAGGGCTTATGAAGATATTGAGGTAGCGGAAGATAAGCTAATACCTGAGGGCTCAGCAGACCTGATAAGCACAGTGTATTTTCTCAGCAGAGCTATTTCTCCGGTGCCGTATATCTCTCAGAATACACTATGGTCACGAAATAGGTAACTGGGATATTTCATAAAAATAGTTAACCTTTCTTTTAGAAAAAAGAATAACAGAAAAATTTAAATTTATACCACTTAAAACAATAAAAAACGTGGAGCCGATGTGAACTCACTGACGTCTCAAGCCAGAATCTTCAAGAGAACTTTGGGTTATTCAGCCATTGTCATGGTGTGTTAACCATTATTATTAGATTTATTAAATATTTATTTTTCTAAATCTTTACCTACTTTATTTACATTCAGCCCTACAATGCTATGGCAAACAATCTTCTATTTATACTGTACTACTTAACTATCATGTGAATACTCCCTATTTTTTCTGATATGTGTAGTCTCTTCTCAATTATAAAAAAAAACAACAAACAGTTTTCTTTGTTTTCTAATTTAAAATAATGTTTTTTAAGAATATATATATATATAAACACAGTGTGTTTTATTTTCTTTAATTTCTAAATTTCATTTACTACCTATGCTTTTATTTTCTTTCGGTTTTAAGTTATTACATCAGCGCATCAATATTTCTTTTTCTCTATAGATGTATTCATACAAATATTGATGATTATAAGTTTAATTTTACTATCTATTTATAAGAATAAATACTTCTTTAAGTACAAAATTATAAAGTTGAAGACTTGGGGGAATCACTTTATAAGAGGACCAGACCCATACAGAATAAACAGGACCCACCATGGGCTGTAGCCCCATCTGGTACTTAGGTAGATAGACTGTACAGAAGGGGTCGGGAAGGAAGGCATCTGATCCCAGATGACATATCATACACTTCTAAGAGGAAATCCTATTTTCTAGGAAAAATTCAGAATTGCCTTGAAGGTTATATACAGTAATAAAATGTAACATACCTTGTAAGATAAAGCGTCTCAAAGTATTGTCATGAACCTTACCATGCCAGTGTCTGAGCTAAGTTGAGTGACAGTAATAAGTGAGTTCAGATCTCTTGTAGACAATTTAGCCTAGTTATTCTGAGGTCTCTTTGTAAGTAAGCGCTTTTATTTATTTTATAATTAGCTGTATATAATTCATTTTCGTTTTTATTTATTTCTTAGTTAAGTGATGGCAGTACATTTAATTGTAATCTATCTTTATGTTTGTTATTAGTAGGTATAATTATTTATTGTTATATATTAACTTTCATTTATTTTGGTGTTAAATTATTATTGACCCTTAACAATTTATTATCAGGAGTGGGATTATTAATTTTGTAGCTTCTGAGGACTATGTTTAATGTGCGATAAAGTGTCTCTCAGGTTAAACAATTTAAAAGTAGTCTATTTATAAAGACATCATGGAAAGAATACACTAGAAACAAGACTCCGGGCAATTGGGAACTGTATGTTCGAAGGAGAAATGATTCTAAGCTTGTAGTGAGGAAGGCAAAAAGAAAGAGCTGAAAGAAATTTGGTCAATGTTTACAGAGCGATTATCATGAAAATGTCAAATTTTTCTGGAAAAAGATTAAGGCAATAAATGGTAAGAAGAGCAAACCAATAAGAAATATAAAAGATGAGAGAGGCAGATTGATTATGAGGGACAAAGGTATTTTGGAAAGATGGAGGCGCCACTACAAAGAGATGTTTTCTGGAGATTCTTTTTTTTTTTTTTATAACCTCTATTTATATATTACATTCTGTTGAAAATAAATAAAAACATTTTGTAATTTGATAACAATGAATAATAGAAAATAAATGACATTAATGAAAGTCACATGAAGAGAGGAGGTGACCAGTGACACCACTCTCAAATGGAGATTCTGGGGACAGAATACCTAGAGAGAGTATACAGAGAGAATATGATGAAGTGAAATGGGAAGAGGAGGTGGAAGCAGCTGTGGAGAGATTAAGACTTGGAAAAGCCCCAGGACCGCGTCACCCCAGAATTCATCAAATTTGGAGGGGCAAAACTGCTGAAAGTATTGCAGTATCTTTTTCAGAAGTTAATAACTGAAAAAACGATCCCTAAGGAATGGGAATACATCATAATTGTCCAATTTACAAGAAGGGCAATGCCAGCGAATGCGAGAACTACAGACCTATATGTCTATCCCATGTTGTGTACAAGATCTATACTTCCATATTAGAAAATAAGCTGAGAGAACTAGTGGAGAATGACTTGGAAGAGGATCTAGCTGGTTTCAGGCCTCAACGCCATAGCCAGGGCCATATCTTCTCTCTCAGTACAATAATCGATAAGTCATGGGAACAGGGAAAGAGTATTTTCTTGGCATTTATAGACCTAAAAGCTGCCTTTGATTCGGTCCCTAGACAAGAACTTGGAATGATCTTTCAGAGAACAACATCCCACAAGGATTTATAGAAGCTATCAAGTCGACCTATCATGATTCCAAAGGGATAGTAAAAATTAATAGAATTGAGTCTGATACGTTTGAGGACTGAGGCACTCCACGCTAAAAGACACTAAAGAGGAAGAGGAATAAGAAGATATTTTTTAAAAAAATTGAAGGATTTCTTGAACTTTAATTTATTATAATTTTTAGTGCAAGGGAATAGAATAAAAAATCTAACTGTCCCAGCCAGGACTCGAACCTGGATCCCCTGCTATCCGGGCCGGTGCATTTGCCACTTATGCTACCGAGACAAGTCTGATAAGTTATTAAATTCCCCGCACTAGNCGATATATTCGTCGGCCTCGGAGGTTGGACTCTCGACACTAGTGCGGGGAATTTAATAACTTATCAGACTTGTCTCGGTAGCATAAGTGGTAAATGCACCGGCCCGGATAGCAGGGGATCCAGGTTCGAGTCCTGGCTGGGACAGTTAGATTTTTTATTCTATTCCCTTGCACTAAAAATTATCTAAATTCACGTGGGATTAAAGACCACAAATTAAATAATATTTATAAAATTGAATTTATTATGTTGTTAAATTATGATTTACTCATATCCCATAACAACATGCTACTGTTAAAGAATGACATATTTTAGTGCAGAATATTTCCCGACATTTACATGATTCAAACTCATAATGTCCAAACATTTTTATATTCTCAAAAATCAGAGAAGGTTCAGACAAATGACTTTTTTTTTCCTCACATGAAACAAATTAATAGGAAAGGGGCTATCTAGAGATAAACACTCTGTTCTAAAACACCCATGGCACTGTATAGACTTTTGTTTCTTTAAAAAAATCCTTCCCATGGTCGGGCTTGAATTTATAGTCCCAGGTGTTGTTCCAGTGCATTTCTTGGGAATGCCACCACACAAGTTTTTAAGTTTTTCAATATTATATAATGTATCACATGTGGCTCATTCAGGTTACACTGAGTGTATCACTCTCTCTGAGGACAGAGAGCATTGTTTTCCACACTCCACGGCTTCTCATGAAGGTTCAGCATCTCTTTACTTGTCCTCAAGTTGATTTCCATCAAATTCAGAGCTCATTAAAGTGCTTAGTGTGCATCCTCTAGTTTTAATATCTTATGAACCTAATAAAACTGGGCTTTCTTTGTGCCTGTGTGAAGAAGCCACTTGCCATGATCCCCTATTATCGAAATTATGTTTTGCACTACCCTTCTGTTTAATTAGAAAAAAAAACGTTCCTATTTGTCTTGTTGTAGACTGCAATTAGTTTCTTAAACCAGAGAACCCATTTTCTCATTGCTATTGCCATTAGATATTTGGTAAGCATGTGTTCTCTTTCATTTCAAACAAACTAGATTTAGATCATGATGATAATTGTGGTTAAGTAATCTCACAATTCATAATTTATTTGAATCGTACAGGGAGCTAGAAAAAAACCCCTCTATTCGGGCGGGTGACCTAACCAATGGTTCTTGGGTGACCAGCTCTGATCAAGCATGCATATAGAACCTTAAAGCATGTGGTGATAGATAAAATATTTGCTTTTCTCAAATATACATGTCCTAGGCTTACAATGGTAATTTATTACTAACTTAAATCATTAAAACCTAGACATACTAGCAAGGCAAACATATGGTCTGATTGCCAGTAAATTTCAACCACCATATTTTTGATGATACTAAACTGTATTCTAGTCTATTTCTAACTAATGTAGTCTATTTTCTGTAAAATCAAGAACTAATTGGAGTGAAATTTATGTGAGTAGAACCTTTTTGCAACTTTGATTTTATAGAAAAAGGTGATAAAAAGTCCTTCTGTGATGGTATCATTTTGTAAATTTTTTAGGTTGGGATCATCAAAAATAATTTCCTGTTGTACTACAATAAAATAATTGTGAAAATGTCATAATTTAATTTAGATTAATTTTAAAATTTTTAGTTTTTTCTAACTTTTATAATGCATTACGGACATAAATACTATTAACTTAATATATAAATACATGCTTCGGCAGTACATATACTAAAATTGGAACTATACATTTTTTGTGTTTTTGTTTCTTTAATTAAAAATATTTCATTTGTGACAAGTGAGTTACTGTGTCATACTCTGGAATGTATATAGATGGTTATAAGAAGATGAATATATGTCTGTATTTGTTGAAAAAGAAGGAGAAATGAGCAAAATTCAAAATGCATGTATGGTGAGAAAATATTTCAGCTTCACATTTGGTGATTTTTTTTTTATATCACTAACCTTTGAACCAGAATCTTACATTCCATAGGCGGCTTTGTGCCCATGAGAGATATGTGTTAACGAATTATGGACAGGCAGTACTAGCATTTGATGAATATGGAGATAAATTTGTAACAAAAACAAAAGCTCAACAAAGTTTTACAAAAATTTCATAACTAATTTAAATTTTCAAAAAAATTCATAACATAAATTTCACTTCTTCCTCCATTGCCTTCTGCACAGAATTATTTCTTATTAACTTTGAAAATTAGCAAGTCTACATGGGAAGTTATACAAAAATTTATAAGAAGCTAGGTGTAAAACAATGCAGGTATTACGATCATTTTAGAGTTTGTCAGAAATCATCCTACAGCCATTATTTGCTAGGGCACTGATCTAAAATACATATTTTCTAGAAAATGGACATACTTTCCTTTCCCCAGAACTTATGAAATCCTCCAAAAGCACACTGTGTATATGATATTAGAACATTAAAAAATTTTTATGTTCACATATTTAAGTATTATGATAGTTGGTAAATATTTGAAATTATTTAATAAATTTCATTTTAATACTGTAAAAATTATTTGTATAATAAATTATCTTTAATTAAATGGTTTACAATATTTTTTGATAATTATGAAATTCCCTGGCTGGTATACTACCGATTGCCGAGGCTAGCCAGATGATTCATTATTCTCCCCGCACTCTACTGGGAGTCTAAACCCCCGAGCAAGAGGAATATATCGTGTTATGCTTGAAGGAGCCAACATTGTTAGCTATTTATTAAACTCACGTTTTTTGCTTTTATTTCTTTTTAAAAATATATTTATTGTGGTATTTAATCCCACATTAATTTTATACAATAAATGCAAGGAAATAGAATAAAAAAATCTTAATATACCAGTCGGGACTCAAACTCGGATCTCCTACTTGCTGGGCTGGCATGCTACCAATTGCACCACAGAGGCTAGCCAGATGATCATTAGTCTAAACCCCCATGTAAGACAATTTTTTTTTTTTTTTTTTTCTATTTGTCTGCAGAAGTACATTTTATCCAAAAGTTAATCAATTTCTCAGTGTTTTAAATTAATAAAATATCTCTTGAAAAGACCAAATTTGAATCTCATGAATAATTTAAATAGAAATAATTAGTAAGCTCAGAAATAGAATGATATACTATGGTAAATGTTGGTTAATGAAAAAAAAAAAGAAGAAAAAAAAACAGTCTAAAGATGGACATGATTTTTTTTTTTTGAGTCAGTTAAAAATAATATAAATAGATACTTTTGTATTGAAAAGCTTCTAAATGGAAAGTTTAATTGAGGAAAATCTGAAATTCTGGCAACTATATGGTTATAAATCTAATGCGATTGAATAAAATGATATAGTTTTTTTATCCCCGGCTACCTTTGAGGTACCATGAAATTGACTAAATAGTTTCTCTTACTTTATAATTCGTTGAAAAGTATTCAACTAGCCTTATTGGTGTGATTTTTATTGAAAAAATTATCACATCTTATATAAGTTGAAAAGAGATAATACTATTAAGTTCAAGGCTTCAAAATAAGTTATGCTGTTGAATACCCTAATTCAATTTTTTTTTCTCGAATACGCAGTTAAACTAATTGCACAATTTTACTGAGTAAATATTCTATGCACGGACAATTAATTGCACAATATATTTCTCATAAGCAAGCATGAAACATAAATGTTTGTCACTCATTAGTTATTTTAAAAAAGTAGTGAGCTTATCTTAGTTGGGTGTACAGTTTTGTCATAGAAAACTTCACGATGGAATATAATGAAGGATTTTCCTCAACCTGTATGTTGGTTTTGATGATGGTTGTATAGATGGTTTCTGGTGCCACTCAAAGGTACTAAGGACAGTGGTCCAGGCTAAAAACCTCCTGTTAAGCCTAAAGCCTTTTCGGCTACCTCTGACTAATGGGGGGGAATATAAGCTTGGATAATGCCTCAAAAAACTCGCATCCTCCCTTACAAACCATAGAATCAGAGATTTTTTTTCATTCAGGGAATTCTTTTCATCCTGTGGCATCATTATGAGTAACAATAATCTCGTGTAGACCAATTTATTTTATAATGTATTGTAAAAAAATATTTCACGTATGTAAATATTTAGTTTAGAAATATTAATAGAATTTGCAGATTACTAAATATTTTTTCTACACTCCTCCCCCCTCCACAGGTTTTCAACGTAAGCAACATGAATTCAGGGTTTGGTTTTTCATTTTGCGCATAAAAAGTATTAATAGTTTTAAAGGAACTATATATTGGCTTCTCTTTATTAGGATTGCTAAAGAATCGAAGAAATTTTTCAAAACTGTCTCAAGATGCTAATTTTATTGGCTTGACTTCATAACAGGAAAATTGTTAAGAAGTATATATTTTAATATCCCTTTCGCGTTCTATTATATCATTCATTTTTTATTATTTACTTTAGAGATTTTAAAAGACATGTAGTTAAAGAGGTTGTTCACATGACTAATTTTCTTACTTATTATTATTGAAAACTTTCCTAAGGTAATTCGACCATTTTCTGCAATTTCTGCAGTGAGGACTTTATTCTTCTTTCTATCAGCCGATTCGGAATGAAGTAAGTGCCCCAACTGATCCGCTAATCTTGGGAATTCGAGTAATATCACGAAACTATTCAGTGTGTACAAATGTTTTTTTTAAGCCGGGTCTGTGGACATGCCAACAAGGACATCTTGCGGATTAGCAACTGAAACATCGTTATTGGCAAGGCCGAGCGTGTTAGTATTTCACATGTTTGTTATTCTTTCTTTTCAGCACTTCTTTACGTAGGTAGAGCTGAATTACAAATGAACAGACTAATAACCAACCACCAGACGGTTAAGTCGAATTCCGGATTTCCCAATTAACCATTAGCTTATTTAACGAATTTCGTTTGATATTAGAGAACAATTTTAGTTTGATATTAGAGAATTTGATAATCCATCGAAAACATTATGTTACGTCATAGCTTCAATGTTTCAAATGAAGACAGATTTACCACACACTCTGTTCAGTACAGATATATCGAAGCAAGTAATTATTTCCAGCCATGTAAATTCAATGTTTTCAGCAAGAAACTATTTGACAAACACAAAAATTCAAAAACCCATAGGTAAAGATATACACAATAGCCATCTGCGAAAATGTTGCATAACAATTGTATTGGTCTCTCTGCAGTAATATCCCACATTGTCTTTCATAAAAATATAATATATAATTATCTAAAAATAAATGTATCTTCATGTTGTAAATTGGAAAACAAAAAAAAGAAGAAAATTCATTATCACACACACTATTAATGGTTGTAGCTTACTAACTTGCCAGAAACAATCGAAACTTCTCATTAAGTATTTCAATTGATCACAATATAATCGGTATTTAATGACAAAGTAGAATAATTTATTTTAAATTTGAAGATGTTATGACTGAAAATTTGGAAACTGAGATTTTACTACGGTGATAAGCTAATCCTCTGAAGGATGTTTCTTTTATTTATGTAATGTATTTTATTTTAGTTTAATTTAACAAAAAAATGAAAACTTGAAAATATTTTTATACTTTAAGGATTTAAAGAAGTTTTTCACTACTTAAATTAGAGTTAATTAAGAAATACACTAAATGTATTCTTTTACGTGTTTTCAAGTCTACTTCTACAAAAATGTACTCTGGGAAACTCTTTTCACAAAAACTTTCGTCAAGAAGGTGTGAGTACTACGTACGAGAAACTCCTTTTCTATTCCTCCAATGCACCTATGTCTTATTCGTATTCCTAGTTCTTCTTCACTCATATTCAATTTCCTTTCAAACTCTATTCCTACGAGGAACGTAAGTAAAAACTTTTAGTGAAAGAAATCAGAGTAAATTTTATAACAAGCGGCGAAANAATTAATTTTGGACAGAAGCTGTAAAAAAAATTCTCCTAGTCTTTTTTATATCTAACCATGGAAGATGTGATATGAATTAAGAATTGAAAATATACAAGTATGTTTTTAGTGCAGGAGACTAGCAAAGCATAGATGGTGATGTTTAGGAAGAAAAATATTTTGAATTATGGGTGAGGAAAAGGGTCCCTTGACTGTGATATCAGAATTATCTATATAAGTAGCTAGATATCTTAAGGGTTGGAGATATACATTATTTGAAGTTAAAATGAATATAAATGAGAAAAGACAAAGGGTTAAATGTTACTAATTTTTAGTGCAAGGGAACAGAATAAAAAATCTAACTGTCCCAGCCAGGACTCGAACCTGGATCTCCTGCTCTCCGGGCCGGTGCATTTACCAATTATGCTTCTGGGACCAGTCTGATAAGTTATTAAATTCCCTGCACTGAATCGAGAGTCTAACCTTCGAGGCCGAGGAATATATCGTCTTATGCTCGGAGGAGCTGACATTGTCAAGCTGTTTAAATGACTCTCGTTATTTACTTTTTTTAAATTTTATAAATATTATTTTTTGTGGACATGGTTGATGGTTAGTTGGCCGTCTCGAATATCNAACTGGATAAGATACAACACAAAGTCCAGTCTGGGGCAATGGAATTTCTATTTTTATCTCTTATATAATAATAATATAAATATTTGTAAGTGATCCTTTAATTTTGTCCGGCAGTGTATGTACGGTTTTGATTGGTGACCTTTTTCCACTTTTCTGCTTAAACCATTATTCTGTCATTCTAGAATGTCTTATATTTCTGAGGGTGAAACTGAGCCAAGTGATTCGCACAAGCCTCTTTTGAGAGTAGTTTTATATCATTTAAAGAGTTCAAAACAAATGGTAGTCAGATTATGAGTGGTCTGGGCTATATAGTGGATGCATTAAAACATCCCAGCCAAGTTCTCCCAATTTTTTTTGGTTCACTTAAGTGTGTTAGTCTAACACTAATCTTCATTATCTTCATGTTAGAAAACGTGATCTTTCCCAGGGATAAAGTTTTGCTGTTTTTCTTGAATTGTCTACTTCAATAGCATAAGTTGTTGTGAGTAGAGTTTCAAGTTATTGGTTTGACCAGATTTCAGTTGCTCATAATGAATGATTCATTTCCAACTCACTAAACACTCAAGTCATTGTAGAATTGTGCCATAACTTTAAGATTATGTGACACTTTCCGGGGAATGTAATTAATGTTACATTTCCCTGTAGGGCTGAAAGGAGTTTCAAGATAAGCGGACTGTAACTGATTATATATGTGTGTGTGTGTGTGTGTGTGTGTGTGTGTGTGTGTGTGTGTGTGTGTGTGTGTGTGTGTGTGTGTGTGTGTGTGTGTGTGTGTGTGTGTGTGTGTGTGNGTGTACATACACGCACACGCACACGCACACGCACACACACATTTAAACACCACAACACCAAAGATTAAGAGTGAAAATATATGCATAAAATAAAAAAAAAGAATTATTCTTGAGTGGGGGTGAACAGTCATCTTCCTTGGCATATATTCAGGCTTTTCCACTGCCTGTGAAACTTTGGTCTTTTACAACAAACATAATTATCACGTGTGATCCATTTTTCTTCACTCTTAATCAATCGTTTCAAAAATGGCTTGATTTCATTTGCTTCAGTAACAATTCATTAATGGAAACTCAATTCATATTTTTTTTCCTGTTAATTCATGTGGAATCCAATTATTAAGCTTAGTACATTTTTTTTTCATACCCAGTTTTATTTAAAAGTTTCAAACGTTTTATGGTTTATATTTAGTTTTTGAGCAATATTGTGAAATGAACTATGTCAATCTGTCTACATTTTTTAAAAAATGTCATAGGCTGGTCTAAGTATGGTTTATCATCAAATTTACTAGAGTAAAAGCGAGCTAACAAATTTTATCACTAACATTCACTTAAATACTTATGCCATAAACACCACAAAAATTTTGATGAGCCTATGCTGCATTTTTCCTTTTTCGGAAGTTTTGAAAATAACCTTCAGAAATTTTGTTTTATGTTTTATTGTAGTATTCAATATATAAATCTAATAGTATCATATTGTTGCTGTATTAAAATTGTTTATCTATTGTTTTAATTTTAATTGTTGATTTACTTTTTAAGTTATATAATTTATATTTCTGCTTTTAAAATGGTTTTGTATTTATATTTGTGTATGTCTGTGTGTAGGTGTGTGTACGAATATAACTTCTTGCACACCAAGTACTATATAGCGTAATGTAAACAAGCACTAAAAAACTGAAAACATTTAAAAGAATGGATTACAGATTTAACCCTAGATAAACCCCAACAGCCAGGGCATAATAACCATGATGTTGATCGCCCTATAAACTGATCCTAATCCTAATCCTTCAGAAATCTCCATTAAAGTGCAATGACTTTTGGTTGATTAGTAAAATAAGTGCCTTTATAAATAGAATGTTCTCTGGACTTTGACATTTCAAATGCTTTAAAGTATGCCTTCTCTGAATTAGGATTACAAAAGGTAAGGGACATTTAAGCCACATAATGAGATAAAACTAAATTCCTTTATATATATATATAGCACGAATT
>KZ807286.1:131685-144543 GCA_000696205.2 Oncopeltus fasciatus | reverse complement strand
TTAATTAAAAATATTATGAATTAAATAATAGTAAATTAATTTGAAATACAAAATCTAATATTTTAATTGATTTTTTATTTTTGCCAATATTATAGTGAAGATTATTATTATATTATACACTGTCTGGAGAATTCTGTCGAGACATGGGCACTGTAAAACAAAGAAAATACAAATATTTTTATATGATTTTAGCTAGAAATATGTCTCAATCTGTATTTCGTATACGTTTTGAGAGATTAGTCACTGTTAAAGTCTGCAGCGAAATAAGAAGGGCTCCAGATAACAGCTGCTACCGGATCTTTGACATGCTTCTTATACCTTTGCAAAGTTTGAGGACATTTGAGGACATGCACATACATAAGCAACAATAACAACCCCAACCAAACTAATTTTAATAGTATTATTATGTTCTCTACAAGATCTATTTTATAACAATGAGTAGTGCAAAGGAACAGACTAAAAAATCTAACTGTCCCTGTCAGGACAGTTAAAATTTACGTGGGATTAAATACCTCAAAAAAATAATATTTATAAAATTACAATTAAAAAAAAGAAGTAAATTACAAGAGAATGTTGCTGGCATGAATTTGTGAAGGATTTATAAGCATAGTGACTCCAATGAAGAAGGATATGTAGCATAAGAATATTAAAAGGCTAGAAGAAACTACCTGTAATCAGTTCATCACGCTGGGCTGTTGGAGGTTAATAGCAAAGACTTAGATGCTTACCCTATTACTTTACGTAAAAATAGGGCAAGAAAAAATATTGCATTCTTGAAGCATATTGGACTTATCATTATTCTATTATCAAGAAGTGGAGAAGGTTAAGGAATAAGCCAATCAAATAGGCGATGTTAGACTGGCTCCAGAAATATATTTGTGAGCGTAAAACAAATACAAGACTATAGAACCACAAAGACCATAAATAAAATGAAAGTTCAGATCTCTTGTTTCCTACTGAATGATACTCTGAATTTATAATATGATACAAAGGTAAGGTGAAAGGTAATGTGGACTGGAAAAAATACCCTAGGTGGTAGTATATTATAAGACAAGTGTGAATTCTTGGAGACAACTATCAGTTAGAAGTCCATCTAGTCAAAATGTGATATGCATTCCACTCTTGAAGAAAAAAATTTATTTTGGAAAAAATAAACAAGTTATCATTAAAAAATAGTGAATCCTTAATAAGGTCAAAGTTGTAGACTTTTGTTGTTCACAAAAAAGTAATACTTTAAACTCTCAAAATTTGGAGTGTTGGAAATTGGTGAGCTTCTTGCCAGATTTAAAGAAATGGAAATTAGGTAAATGATTTTTTTTTTTTTTTTAAAGTTAAATTATTTTAAATTTATGATTTTTATATAATTTACTATTAAAAAAAATTACTATTATCTTATTTTTTTGTTATATATTGTTTTAGATGTTCAAGATGGGAAATCTGTAATGAGTGGTGGAAGTGTTAAAGGATGGCTTCCAGATGTTGCTGCAGTTCTATGGTTGAGAATGCTTGGTGCCCTTGGTGATATAAATAAGATTTCAGACCCAGTTCTTCACTCTCATGTCTTCCATTTTCTTGTAGAACTGTTCGATACTCTTGTAAAGGTTTGCATTTTAAAAATAATTTATGTATTGTAAAATTTTCAGTGTAATTTATTACTGGTAATTATTGTAGTAAATAATGATGAAATTTGGATTCTTGAAGAGGAAACTTGAAGAATGAACTAGTTAAGGATAATAACAGTTTGCCAATACTAGTTTTTATGGTCCCCACAGAAAGCTAATAGACTCATTCTCAAGGTATTTTGTTAGTTAAACATTCACCTTACCACAACAATCGTGGGTAGCTGCATCAGTAATAAGAAAAAAAGATTTCTTGGTCAAAAAGCTTCCCATCTTTAAAGAATAAATTTTAAGGGTGGCGTACACTAGATTTCATTTTAAATCTATTAAGCTTTGACAGAAATTCTTATTGCTTTTTTTAAGGAAATTAGAAAATTTAAATTTTGATAATTTTAACTCAATTTTTTATTTAATAGTGCTGTACTTCAACTCTCTATCCCACTGAAAATATTCTTACTACATAGCAGTGAAATATAATGTAAGATAAACATTTTGTTTAAAGATTAATTATCATCTGAAGTTTTATGTTGAAAAATAAAAGAGCTTTTTAAAGTCCTAATCATAATAATCAATTTTACTACTTGGCTGCAAATATATGTTTCTGGTGTCTTTCACTAAAATTTCTTTCTTGAATGCTCTTCAGGGGCCATTATTTGAGGTGGTGTATCAACCCTTCTAAGACTCCGGGTACAAAGGTTTATTTTATTCATGTTTTGAAATCTCATCTTATATAGGATGTACTTATCATTTTGCATAAAGAATATATAAGTACGATAATTAAAAGGCCCAGACCTCTATTTCTGTAGAAAAACTATATTTTTCACTGATTTTTGAATCTAGAAAATATAATGAATTTAATTCTTATTAGGCATATAATGATTTTAGTTGCTTTTAGACATACATTGTAGACAAAAATCTATATAAATATATAGATTTTTTGTATTTAGACATGATTTGTGAATTAAATAAAGAGGTTCAAAAAATATTTGTATTTTAATTAATTTAATTATATAGTTATCTTGAGTTCTCTTCAGTGTTGCCATACATATTAATAGACATAACAGAGTAGGTTTCATAAAGTCTAAGTAGGTTTCAATATAGTTGTGTATATTAGTCATATTTTTAGAGAGATAATTTTGAACGCATGTCTGAGTATCGACAAAGCTGTGTTGTCTGTTGGTTGCCTGTCTCTTTGCCGTAATAATTGGTTCTCAGGTAAAGCGTTTATCAAGTACTGGATCAAGGTAAGTGGTTTCGTTTTTCTGTGGAATAGGTTGGGAAAGTATTTCAATGGAAGAGCAGGATGAGCGGTGAAGGGTAATTGTGATGTGGTTTGATTTTTCAGGATTCATTTTGAATCTCCACTTGGATAGCTAGGGTTCAATGATTTGGAGTTCTTGGAGGAATTGGGAAGAAAGGATTGAATTTAAATTTGAGGAAAATATAACTGTATCCCCAGGTAAACTGAAGAGGGCAGTAATGGGGAGAGTAGGCATATCTATAGTATAAATCAAAAAGAGAATATGACTAGGATTCCTTGGGGGTTGCCAGTGTGTAGGAAAAGGTGAAAATTTTGGATCCATAGGACACAGTTATTCATCACGGAATTGGTTGGAAAAGGAGTGGATGATGAGTTAATAGGTTAAGTGAAGGATACCTTTGAAGGCCTGAGTGATTTCAGTGATGACATCAGAGCTGTAATTTTTTTTTTTTTTTTTTTCAAAGGCAGAAGAGATCACAACTACAATTCAATGGCACTGATGGGTGGTGGAATATGAGGAAGGGAAGCCAAATTAGTGAGGTGGTATAATGGGTTGTAAGAAGGGATAGATACGGGTTAAGAGTAGCTTTTCAAGGATTTTCCCATTGTGGGCAAGAGAGAAATTGGGGGATATGATGAAGGAGATTGAAGAGGTTTGCCTTTCTTAAGGATCATTTGACAGTATTAAATTTTCTCAATAGGGTTCCCCCTCTTGTAGACAGTTTGTAGAACAAAATTATAGATGTAAATAAAGAAAATACATGCTTTTTTAAGTGAGTGTTTTATTATCTCAGAAGTAATAAGGTCAAATCTAGGAGCCTTAAAGGAACGAAGCTTGTTGATCTCAAGGGATATTTTTGTGGGATGGCAGGTATTATGGAAGGGGCTATTGTTTGAGGGTGTAAAATACCTGGAAAGAGGTATGCCCAGGTGATGGGTCAGAATCTGAAGAGTTGAACTGTGGTCAGAATCTAGAATACCTTCATGGGGTTGGAAGCCAGTGGAAAGGTACTTGGGAAAGGAGGGGATTCCTTTTCCTCTTTCTGTTTCATCCCTGATCCGTTTTCTTGACAGAAGCAGTTGGAGGGTAGTTATATGGTTTAGAATTTCTGCAGTGGCTCTTTAAAGTGATCTGTCATCAGAAGATTGTGTCACCAAATTTATTATATTTAATTTTTTTTTTTTTTTTTTAAATTGTTTAGTCAGTTGGTTTAGTCTTATTTTATGAGATGAGTCTTATATAATATAAACAGGTACAGGATTAACTGGATAAGATACAACACAAAGTCCAGTCTAGGGCAATGGAATTTCTATTTTTATCTCTTATGTAATAATAATATAAATATTTGTAAGTGATCCTTTAATTTTGTCCGGCAGTGTATATAGGTTTAAGAAATTAATTTTTTGCTATCTACACCAGGAAGGTTCAAAAGTTTCTTGTTTTTTTTATGCAATTGGTATTCAATCAGATTTGTAAAACGCCCCTGAAAACACAAACAAATATAGCACCAATGTAGCAGCAAAAAAGTAATTTAAAGAAAAAAAAAGATGATAAATTTTTTTTAGATTAATAGACAAAATACATAAAGATGACTCAAATGAATCAATTGTCTCTATTTCTGTTTAGTGACTTATATTACAAAAAACAGTATTCCTTGCTGAATAGCTTCTATAATTTTGTCTATTTTCAAANCAGCCCATTATGATTCCTTCGACCAAACAATATAATGCAGGAAATTTGTTAGGGTTTCGGCTAGAATCAGAAAAATAAAATACTCCAAAATTGTTGGAGTACTACTTGTCTCCGATTTATTGTTTAGTAGTATGAAGTTGTTTAGTCAGTTGGTTTAGTCTTATTTTATGAGATGAGTATCTTGAATGCTACCAGATTCTTCTAGCTCGGTTCCTCTCAGAAAGTAAGATTAGGGTGAACTCTGGGAGTGAGTGATTTGTTTGGTGTTGTTTCTAATCTGTGTTCTGATTATATTGATGGTTTTTTAAATGTCTGTTATTAGTTTTTTACTCCATTTTCTGTGTCCTCTGGTGTTTTGGGTGGTATATATTTAATCGAAGGTTATTTGGATTCTTTGAGGTGAACATTTTACACATTAAGGTTATTGGATTCTTTGAGGTAAACATAAAAGGATTGCTAATCAAGATGGGGCATTAGATCACTTAGAGGACTTGAAGCAATGGAATTCCAGGACAGATCTAAACACACTTCCAAATTAATTGCCCTTTGGCAGCAAAATATTTGTTGTTTAGGATTTTAGTCTCCTAGTTTAGAGAATAGTTTATGGATGCAATTACAAAGGGTAGATTTGTGTGACAGAGAAACATTACATACAGCCAAGTGTTGTAGGATTTAGAAAAAAACACTAAGGGAAATGTATGGAATGAGAATTATGGAGCTCATGTGAGGGGTGATCTGTCCTGTAAGACTCATATTGTGAAGTTTGGAAGTGGTGTCTCTTTGTTAAAAGGGTTTCAATAAGAAGGGCTAGATCAATGTTGTTGTTTTTTCCTGAAGTAGTAATGGCAATTTGTTTCTCTATCGCAGAAGTCCGTTTAAGATCCAGAGAAGGATGGTGAGAGGATTTTGGGAATGAGTAATAATGACTGGGAGATGGGCATGAGGTTATTCATATTTTATATGAATTGGGTAAGAGGATTGATAAGGGCTTAGAGTTGAAGGATGAATTAATTTAGATAGATGATAGTAGTCATGAATAATCAGAAGTAGTTCCGAAGCTGAGTGAATGCATTGTGGCTTGGATTGCTTAGCTGGAACAGAGGGGCAGCAGTGGAAATTGTGACCAGTTGAAAGGGAGGGGGGTTGGATTTCTCTACAAACTTGTCCATTGTCCTCCCCCATTTGCAAGGTTATGTTTGGTCTTAGTTTGCCTTGGTCTGTTGAAACAGCAAGAGAATGCTGATGTCTGGCTTCCAGGCTGCTTGGGTGGTATCCTTGTGGGCTGGGGTCCATCTAGCTTGATAATATTGTTGAGCTCTTGGTTTGCTGAGCTAGCACCAATAAGGGCTGAGTGGACTGGGTGAAACACTGATCACTTTTAGGCCTGGATCTCTGCATCCATATCAATAGTTCATTGTAGACAGAACAAGCTCTGTAGTTGGCTTGATTTGGATAGTGACAACGTATAATGTGTACATGTTGCTAGTGTGTTCCATGTTTTGCCACTTTTTCAGGTCATTTATGCGTATAGCCTAAGACTTGACTTCAATCACTGTCATAAGCCTCCTTTTTTGTGGGGCTCTTCTACTTTTATTGTTGTGTTCAAAAGTGTTTACAAGGAGGATATCTGAGTATATTTGGGTTTTAGATTTAACCATGGGGGAAAAAAATTTAAAAAAAGGAAATTGGTATTTTGGTGGAATTTTGAAGTACAGAAATAACATCTTATTGTTATCTTATATTATGGGAAATTCAAGCATTTCTAATTCTGCCCAGCTTTTTTTTCTTTTTTTTTTTTTTTACTTAGGTGATGAGGTCAGGGAATATCTGGTATTGTTTTCTCTTGGTAAATTTTGGGTATTGGAAGTGGTGTTGCTTTCTTACAAAAATGATTTGGATCCACATGAGTTTTCTTAGTGTATCACTTCAGTTGAGTGAGGTTGTAGTGAGAACAGTGGCAGGTTGTTTGCTTGCTGACTTATCTGTCAGCTCATTCACAGCCCTTCCAGATAAGAAGGGTTGAGTCAGGTAGTTTACAGATAAGGATGGGCACCCCAATGTAATAGATAAATAAGGCTTGTAAACTCCCACTACCACCACTGATATCAGAGTTAAGGAATTTTTCTTCCTAGATGGAGAAAAGAATGGCAAAATCAGCTTTCTTATGTTCTTTAACTACCTAACCAAATATTAGCTTGTTTTCATTATTTTATTTATTTGTTGTAATTGAGAGGTCGGTCAAAAATGGATAAATAAAGTAGGAAGTCCCTTTTGAATATGTGAAATTGATATTTTTATAAACATAACCTACAATATTTTTATAATGAAATGATCATTAGAATATTTTTTTAGCAGTTTGACTATTTCCTTTGTTTTTTTTTTTGCACCTTTCAGACAGATAGTGGTCATGAAACTAAAACACTAAAGAGAATAAAATAAATTATAACTCTTTGTTTTTCAGGATATAGGTCTTTAAATCTCAAACACTTGCACAGATTTAAAGTTCTTAATTATTTTATCTATTGTCACTTAAAATATCATTTACATTAGGGNTATGAATATAATTGTATTAATTATTAGATTTAAATATCTTCATTAAAAATATTTATTCATTTAATTAAATAATTATGCATGTCCAAGGAAATTAAAAAAAAAAAATCCATATTATGACATCTGTCACTGCCTATTTTACTTCTGTATGAAATACTTCTAACATTATGCATTGTTTAGCTGTGACATTAAACATTGTTCCTGCTTTATAAAAATTTGTTTTTAAACTTTCAATTTTATATTCAAAAGACTTGATAAAATCAACTGTTTATTTTGATAACACTGTTTTATTTATATATAATGTGTTTGCACAAGCTGTTAATAACATATCACAAAATTCGTCCTATTATGACATCTGTCACTGCCTATTTTACTTCTGTATGAAATACTTCTAACATTATGCATTGTTTAGCTGTGACATTAAACATTGTTCCTGCTTTATAAAAATTTGTTTTTAAACTTTCAATTTTATATTCAAAAGACTTGATAAAATCAACTGTTTATTTTGATAACACTGTTTTATTTATATATAATGTGTTTGCACAAGCTGTTAATAACATATCACAAAATTCGTCCTATTTATAATGATATTCCCTAATAAATATTCAATACCAAACAGGTGATTTTTTTTTTTCTTTTTTGCTGGAATGTTAACTATCCTGAGTTTTCAAAATCAGTAAAAATAGTTGATTGTGTTTGTATAACCTGTGCTCTCATCTATTATTGTTATGCAGGTAACAATGTTTTTCACATTACTACAATATTAAGTTATTTCTTTTGAATAACTAAAAATTTTATTATTATTTTCCAAAAATATGCTAGAGAATTATTTAAAATAAATAAAAACTATTTTAAACGTACCAAATTACTAATATGTTTTTCAAACTTTTCAAACACATTCATTTGTTTTATTTTTCACTTTTTTTTTTTTTTTAATATTGGTAAATAGATTGGTTGTACCCCAACTAATCATTATTTCATTGTCCCTTATTTTTACTTTTGAAATTTCTAATATATTTGTTATCATTAAGAAAAAAAAATCAGGAGTTTTCTTACTAAAAATATTGCATGTTACTGATTAATATAATTTATAAATGTTTGGCAACTTTTCTTTTCTCAGATTCGACTCAACCAAGGAATTCCTAATGATACACAAAATACCACACCCCCTGTACCAGAGCTTGTTCCTCCTCTAACCATACTTGCTCCATGGTGCTTTCAGGTACATATGTATTTGATAAACTGTTAATATAGATAGATTTATCTCCCAATCTAACCCATTGTTAGGTAATAGATTTAATTTTGATTGTTGATATTAGGTTTTTAATAAAATAATATCAACTTACCAAGCCCTGGGTAATTGTTTAAGCAGACTAACCTGAGTTCTTTCAACTCTTGCAGACTGTGTAATAGGACTCAGGAATTCATTTAATACATTAGTGAAGGCTATGGTGCCACAAACTACCTATCTTTTGAAGTTTCAAGTTGCATTCTCGAATGATGACATAAATAAACATAAAATTTGTTTTCTCAGTATTTCCATGTTAGGAATATGTAGTTCACATGCTTCCAAAAAAAAAAAAAAAAAAAAAAAAAACTTATGCACAACAACATAAAGAAAAAAAAGAGAAGGGAAGAGAGGAGGAATAATTGAAAAATTCTGAGATTAAGAAAACACCAAAACTAATAGTATTAAAATTTTGATTGAAAACAATACTCTTTCTTCATTGTCTTACTATTGTATTATAGTAAAGAAAAGACCCTCCCCACAATTCTCTAGTTATGTTATTTATACCCCTGAGGTTGCTCTGGGACTGAATTTATATCCTTTTTCATAGTCACCAATAACAAATGACAATGGCTAAGGATAAAACTGTCAAGATAATTATTTTCCCTTAGAAAAATAAATATATTTTAGTTTCACCTACCAAAATGTTTCAATTATGAGAATAGAATTAGGTAGTGTCCTTTCTTTACTATATTATAACAATAACAACACAGCAAAGAAAAATGAATGTTTTCAATACAATTTTTAACTCTATTAGTTTTTATGTTCTTTTGATCTCAAAAAATTTTTAAACTATCTTTCTTTCTCTCTCTTTTTCTCTCCACACTATTTTTCCTTTTCCCTGTAGTGTAGAAGTTTTTTTAAATTTATATCTTCAACAACAAAATACTGTAAAAAAAAAAATATATATATATGTTTTTGTAACCCACTATTTGAGTATGCAAATTGAAACTTGAGCAGGTTCTGTGTAGCAAACCCTTACATCCTCCACTTATGTGTTGTATGGATTCCTAAGTCCCGTTACTAAAAAAGGTCACAGAACATCAGTCTGCTTAAACCCAAACTGATGGAACATGAACCTTGTGGTGATGACTTAATTTTGAATACCCATCTGTTTCAGAGAAAACCCATCTTTCCCTTATTGTTCTCTTCATATGTTGACATATTCTTGACTACTTGATTGTCATACAACCAATTTGTGCATCTCCCTTGTTGCTCCTCCAAGAATCTTCTATATTCACTAGTTGCTCGGCCTCTGTCTCTTCTCAGCAGGCCCACTAAAATGTTGGATGTTACATTTGCTCACTGGTTATCTTCATTCATACTAATCTGTCTTTTCATTCTTTGACTAATAAATTACATCCATATTGTGGAACTTGATTTTCTCCCTTTTAAATAACTGGGTTCTCAAAATTCCTTTGAGCAATACTTCCATAAGGGTACCAAAATGCTGTTATCTATAAGTTTCATCACTTCAGAGTCTTCCTCCATATATGCTAAATTTGTATTTTTAATAATAATTGTTTTTTTTTTTTTTTTTTTTTTTTTTTTTTTTTTTTTTTTTTTTTTTTTTTTTTTTTTTTTTTNAGTTACAATATAGTGAACAAGAAAACAAAATTATTTTGGAAACTGAAATAATTTTTTAAATGGAGAGTTTTTTGATCATAGATATTATTATTAGAAATTTTTTTGGTTGGGGTTCGGTCAAGTTAGATCCAAAAAATACAAATTAAAAAAAGTGTATTTTTGAAAATTATCTGTCAACGTTTCTGGTTACATTGTAAGCCATGTTCAGGGCTATTGAAATACGATATCATAAGAATACCTATAGAAATAAAAATGAAAATAAATTATTTACAATATTATAATATAGAATTGCCATAATTAAATTGAATGTGATATCAAAAGTATGAATATAGTAAACTATGTAGAAGAATTTAGCATGCATAAAACAATTAACCACACTTACCTATCATGAAGTCCAGAGGGGACGTCCTGTCCCTAGATTCACATTTTCATGACTGAGCGGAACGGTTTTGAAAACATTTTTTTTGAGAAGGACACCCCAATTTGGTCCTTCCATCCTTCCAGGAAGCAATCCTTCCATCCTTTCACAACGACATTCTTCCTGAAAAAATATGTTGATGACCTGTTCCTCATTCCCAATCCAGAAAAAATCCCTCAGATTCTTACTGCATTTAACTCGTGCCACCCTTGTCTCATATTTACCATTGAAATTTAGTCTGACTATCAAATCCCATTCCTTGACACCCTTATTATCCGTAACACCAACGGCTCTATCTCCACTGATTGGTACACTATGCTCACTTACTCAGGTGGTCTCCTCCTTTTTAACTCATCTCACCCTCATAATCAAAAAATAAATATGGCCATAAACCTTATTTACAGATCACTCACACTCTCTGACAAGACATTCCTTAGAAAAAATATTAAACGTGTAACTGACATCCTCCTCTCTAATGGTTTTCCTACTTACACCATTAAAAAAACTTTATTTTTTAATAAAAAATTCAAACTTCTTTTCTTTCTTCCTATCAGTAAATGGTTAGTTGTTAGCAAAGATTCATCTTATTGAAGATTTTCTAACAATTAAGAGACTTTAGTTTTTACTTGTGAGTTTATAAAGAAAGAATTCTTTATTTTCACTTCTCTAACTATGCCCCTCCCCCATAATAATGACCTTATTTTCCGTTCTCTCCCTTATATTCCAAAACTTTCTGAAAATATTAAGAAATATCTCAGAAAAACTGTCCCTGACCTTATGCTTGCTTTTTCCACTAGCAAAAAACTAAAATCCATTTACACCATACTTAAAGACCCCATCCCCAAACCAATATTGTTTATAAAATTCCTTGTTCCACTCCTAATTGCCATGGTTCTTACATTGTACAAACTTAAAAACCTATTTCCCGTAGAATTAATAATTATAAAAATGACATAAAGAAAAAACTGCTCTCAAAAAACATAAAAAAAAAAACATTTGACTTCGAGAACATTACCATTCTTTCCACTGAACTCTATGATTACAAATGCCTCTTATCTGAAACTGTTCACATTAACTTACAACACAATCCAGTTAACGACAGAACTGACATAGAACAAATTTCTTCAACTTATTCAAACATTTTCAACATTCTGAAAAACCATTAGCCCTCCTTCAAAATAAACCTGTCAAACATTTATTATAGTTCATTAAATTTACTCATTCGCAATTATGTCCTACATTTCTTCTTTGTATTGACCCTTTTGAAGCAAGCCGCTCTCCCTTAGTACTTACCGCTTCTTACCTCCCACCCTTCCACCACCTATGTTGTCCATCTCAAAAAATTTCTCTAAAGTTTCAAACCCTACCTCTCAGTTATGAAAATGAGATCTTGGTGACACAACATCCTCTTTCGCCTTCATGATAGGTAGGTGTGGTTAATTATATTTTTTTTGGTAGTTTGTTCTTATTTTATTTTGAATTTTTCTATTTATACATAGTTTACTACATTTATACTTTTGATATCACATTACATTTAGTTATGGCAATGTGATTTCATGTTTATATTGTAAATAATTCAAAATTTATTTTTATGTTTTTTTTTTTTATTCTTATGACAATGTATTTCAACAGCCCTGAAGATGGCCTACAATGTAAGCCAAAATGTTGGCAGATAATTTAAAAAATACACATTTTTACACAAAAATACACCATTTTTTGGATCTACCTTGACCGAACCCAAACAAAAAAAAAATCTAACCACTAATTAATGTATAAAGACTAATAAAGGTTTTTTATTTATTACAGGGATGTCTCATGGATTATTACATTCAATGGATGTCTCATGGATCAATATTCACTTGCAAACTGCATTTTGAGCTCAACATATCAAAATAACAGAAATACATTATTCATTCTTTCACCAAATAGAAAGTATTTTGATAATTCAAATGCTAATAGATCTTCAGTTGGCAACTAATGAATTTAGAAGAAAGTTTCCTTTTATGCCTTACTTCTATAATTTAATCTCAATGCACGTGAAATTTATCTTTACACAGATGGAACCAAAACAGCCGAATGTGTTAGAACAGGTACTTGTGCTACGTACTAATTGATTATTCCTCTCTTGTATTTTAAAACTCCCATAAAATGGTAATAGAAGCATTAAAAAAAGAAAACGTTGAGAATCATAGAATAATAATTTATAAAGACGATGAAACTACATTTTTGGACTGGGGTCTGTATGCTGCAAGTCCAAATCTGTTCAGGAGTGCAATTCCAGTGAATAACTTTTGAATGAAAATAGATTTAAGTTCATATGGGTGCCAGGCAGTTCTAGTGTTTTAAGAAATGAGCAAACAGATACCTTGTAAGAAGGTTAGAAAATCATTTCTCTATGGGTTACTTCTACCTCTAGAAAGCAAGATTATACATTAATAAAAT
>KZ807286.1:111858-131316 GCA_000696205.2 Oncopeltus fasciatus | reverse complement strand
ATATATTAATATTATAATTATTACATTTTCTCACTACTTTCCAATTACCTAACAACTTACTATCCTCTTCTTGGCTCTCTTTCAGTTTTGTTTTGTATAGTTGTATTCATCATTCTCTTTATCCACACTTCTAGTCTATGTAACACAAAAGTTTAGAAAAAGAAAATTTGTTTTATCTACAATTCTTCCTATGACATTTCTTCCTCCTATAGCTTTTCATCATTTTTGTTTCAGAAGGATAAGTACTTTTTTCACATTTTTATTTTAAAAAAAATATTCTCTTTTCATTTTCTTCTCTCCTTTAATCTATTTCTTATGTTATATTTTTCTCTTTGCACATCATAGTTAAACTGTGTGCTATATTTCCACTCATTGTCCAATTTTACATTTTTCTTTGTATCGTGATTGAATTCAATTGTATTTGTGTGGAAGACAGTGAACCAAAATTAATTCATGTGTACCGTTGTATATCTAATCAACTAAGAAGCTTTCTGGATAGATGATCCAATAGAGCATGTACACTCACATGCTCATAGTCACAAGGATCGACTATTATAATTTCTCACTGTTGTTATTATAATGTTTAGATTATTTGTTTAATATGAATTAAGTTTTTACAATAACTCTATAGTTATCAAGTAGTAATTACAGATTGTGTACAAGCATTTTATCTAACACAAAGTTACTGCTTTCTTTAATTTAAATTTTATCAATAATGTGTTCTTCCAAAGATCAAGACAGATTTACTATGCTCATATTTGCTCTAACAAATCTTATTATTGTCAAACAGGTTCTTGTTGGTACTTTGGCTCACTTAATGCCTGTGGGAGATAGTGACAAACGATTGCTTACATCACTTTTATTCTGCCTTGGCGAATGGACTATGAATATACCAATACAAAGACTAGTACTTAACCACAATGGAACTTCGCTTCTTAGCAATGTTCTGAAGGTAATGTTTAACATGCGTGCATGCCTGCATCCGTGTGCATGCTTGTGTGTATGTGTGTAACTCTGGTTTATGACAATATTATTTTAATTTATGAAATTTAATTTGTTCCTCTTTTCTTTTTTTTTTTAAATAAACAGGTTTTAGATGACTTAAGTGAAGGAGGTAAAGGAAAAGGTGTTCAAGTTGGATCTTTTCATCCAGATTTAGTTCAAGAATTTAATTCAAATATTATATTTGATGACCTTAAACAGCAAGATCTTCCTCAGTCTCGAAGACCTGTATTTCCTTCCAGTCCTTCTTCACCTGTTCACCTGATATCTACTACACAATCCATTCAACTTGCAGCTAAACTGGTACATAATGGCAATCTCATTATATATTCACTTAGAGCATTATATTAATTACAGTAAAATATATTTCCATTAATATTAATATTTATACTTGAAATTGGNCAATTGCTTCATGATAGCCCTGAAGATGGCTTACAATGTAAGCCGAAACGTTGGCAGATAATCCTTCATTAAAAAAATACATTTTTTTATTTGTGTTTTTTTGGATCTACCTCGACCGAACCCCAACAAAAATCATCTTAGAATAATATCTACGGTCAACAAACTCTCTCTTTTTTGAACTTATAATTTAAGGTGACATTCATTTATAAAAACAAAATATTAGCACTTGATTATGCCATCTTTACACTAGCAGTTGGTTATAAAATACATTAATTTAAAATTTTGTTGAAGGCTTTATCATTACCATCAAGCTATCATATGGGAAAACTTTCTGCATACAGACTGTTGTGTAACATGACTGTTATGATACATGAAATTCCCTTACACCCGAAGCATTTATCTTTGTTTTACTCCACTATTCATGAAGGATTGTTGTCTAATGAACAGGTATTTTTCTTCTCTCATTATTTTTGTTTTTGAAAAACATTTGCTATATTTAATTTTAAAAATATATTTTTCAGACAGTAATTAATGCTATTATTAAGCACTGTGGGCCTAGATTTTTCTCTCTTCAACTTCCTGGATTTTCTCTATTAATTTTAGATTTCATTCAAGCTACTGAATCTATTGTTTCTTCAGCTGATGTGCGAAATGTAAGTTTTTCATTATCATAATGTAATTATTAATTTAGAATAATAAAGTAATTTAAATAGATTCTTTTTTAAGGCATCAAGACATCTCTTTTTTCTGATTAAAAATTAGTTTGAATATCCCATATTTGTCATTGTGATATTTATTTCCTTTTAAACATGTTTTATTCTATTTATGCCCTGCATCTGCTTTAGTAAAGGTCCTAAGCAAATTCCTGGATCTGTCTTGATCTTAGCTGAAAGCCATGACCCCCTACCAGATCCCCTTAGTTTACTGGTCTCGCTCAATTGTCTAGCTCTTTTTCAAGACTTCCTCAGTTACTTGTGTGTATGTGTGTGATGTAACTTCTGAAACCTTGAAAATTGCAATGAGGGGAGTTTACAATATGGTTCTTTTAGTTTCCTGTGAGTTTAACCTACCTATATCCATTTCCTTTTCTCTGTGAGGTGCTAGTCCCTACCTTATCAAGGTTCCAAACTTGATGATCACCTGATCTATAGAAGTATGAGAAGTAGGATCTAAGAAGTCATGGTTTTTTTTTTTAGAATATACTGTTTCTAGCAATGCTATTAAACTCTAAAAAAGAACAAATATTTCCTCTTTACTAGGGTTAGTCCAACTGTGGAGCTATCTATCATTGTCTACTGGCACATATTACTAATTAGGAGGAAATTAAGCTGTATATAAAACCTAGCTTAATTTTCTCCTACTCAGGTCCATCTAGCAAAAATGTTTTTCAGTGTAGTAGTTCTTTTTTTGAAATATTTTTTAGATCCAAATAAGAAGGTCATTTTGATCATATCATAGAAGATAAGTATAGCGATTTTCAAAAAGTATGAGGAGAGTGATTAAATTAGTTCTTTAACCTGAAATAATTAGCTAACTGAAGGAGATAACACAACTTGACGAGGTTAACAGATCTTTCAACTTCCCTAATGTATTTCAAACTTTTAAAAATTCCAAAATATAAATGGTACCCTTACTTTTCCAAACCATCTTGATACAGTTTAGCATTGGTGCAGAAAATGGAGAATCAAAATAAATGAGTACAAATTTGTCCAAGTTAATTTCCAACTGCAGAAAGAGTCTCCTCACATTATTACATTTAATAGCTTACCCATACATCTATCCTTAACCCTTGACTTATTTGGGACAACCATATAAAATTCAAAAGACAAGAACTCAACAGATGTTAAGGATTATTTTACACTGACATATTCATATGAACAAGCATTCCACAGCTCACAATAGAAAATAAACTGACTTTCTTAAAGACTTGTCTATGGCCAATCTAGACATACAGTGCAGAACTCTGGAGCTAAGCCTTTCAATATCCAACAAATACAATCCTTCCAATTCAAAATCTAAAAAAAAAATAATATAGTAAATGCTCCTTATTATGTCTCTAATTCTACCTTCACCATAATCATATTATATAAAGGAGCTTATTTATTTNAGAATTATCTTGAGATTTTCTGTTCATTTGTTTAAAATAAGTTGTCAGAAAAGTTCCTGATAAAAAATTAGTTTTAACGAAACCTCTGAATGAAAATCCTTTTAACTATAAAAGTGACTTAAGCTATGGTCAGTTGATTCAAGAAAATGTTTCTGTATCTAAAATTCAGCGGATTCATAAGATAAACACTTACTGAAGCAACTGAGGGAAAGAAAATAATTTAATATTAGGAATCTAAGCTTTAAAGACAACTAGAAAAGGTGAGATCTTATTTCCCTTGCATTGATTTATTTAAATTTATGTGGGATTAAAAACGACAAATAAAATTAATATTTATAAATGAAAATAAAAAGTAAATTACGAGAGTCGATAAATAGCTCAACAATGTCAGCTCCTTCAAGCATAAGACAGTTAGATTTTTTATTCTATTCCCTTGCATTGATTGAACTAAGTATTTAGTTTTAGAGATTGATCCAAGTATTCAAAGCAAATTCTCAAATCAGAAGATCAAATTACATTGTAAAATTAGCTTTTAAATCAGTTAAAAGACTGATTGCACCCAGTGTTTCAAGCTTATCTCCTCAGCAAGAACTGTACAGCAACAACCCTACATGTGCCATATACAGTGGGGATCACAATTCAAGGGAATGCCCAACAAAAGAGAAAATAGGCACAACATTATAACCTTATAGTGAACACTATAACCTTAATGTGGATCTATCCCTAGAAGGGTCTACCCTTCATTAAAAATGTTTTCCATCTCAAATCAATGCACTCCATTTGTTAATTGAAATACAAACTATCATGAGACAATACACATTTCTTTTATAACACCTGATCCAAAACATTTCTTCACACAATGAATATTAATCATTTTAAAACATTAAACACATGCATTAAAAACATGCACATCTTACAAGCCAATATACAACAATTTTGAATGACATAAATATATTCAAATTTATTTTCTTTTTCTATTATCTCATAGAAAAAGAAAATAAATTTGATGTATGTATTGAGACAAGAGTTATATGTAAGATTTAATATGTCCAATTTTAAAGAATTCTATAATAAAGATTCTATTGATATACAAACCATGATTATAACACAAACTTATTGATGTATTACTGATATCTTAATACACAGATTAGAAATAGCTGAGCAGTTGATCTGGGCTACTTAAATGTTAGTATAGTAGATTTCAAATACAGAAATACAAGCAAATTGTAGATATCATGGTTGGTCCTACATCACCATCATTTATTTATGTTGGTAGGTCTAAATGTCCTATAATATCATTTTATCCCGAGCTTGGCATATAATACATTAATTTTGCTTTTTATTCTTAAAATGTTTATTGATTTTAATTTTATATTCTATCTAATGTTTTTTATTTATTTTAATTTATTTATGTGATGTCCTATTCCGAATAAATCTGAGATAAGGTAAAGAAATATTATAAGTTGCAAGAGAGGCAAAACAGCAACATATAAATATTAGATGTTATAAATTTAACTGTTATTTATCAAGATTTTTATCTGTTAAAAAGGAACATCATTTTGAGGTGGGAAAAATGTAAAGGGGTGGCACTTATTAACTTTCCAATAATTATTGTTTGCAAAATAAAACTCTTAAAATGCATCTTAAACCTTTAAANTTTCAATGCCTCCAAAAATCCTCAATTTGTCTCTTCTTGATTGTGACTCTACGATGTTAAATCTTACAACATTTTCAGATATTAGAGTAATCATAATTTTTGCTGTATTATTGTTACCTATGTCTATTTTATATGATTTTATTTATTTATTTATTTTCTTATATTTTGGATTATTATTTTTTATGGAAAATTATTTATTAGTTGGTAGTACTTAGAATTATTAATAAATTCAACGTTAGCTTACTTTTGTATACTAAATAAAAGTGTTTTATTGGAGAAGATAATTTAAATTACTTTTCTGGCTAATAATAATGTTGTATAAAAATAAATTCAACATTAAATAGATTGGTTACTACAAAACTGTTTTTACAAAAAAAATAATTGTTCATTTCACTGTGTAATGAGATTTTATTTGTGCTTGCTCTTGAGATATTAGAACAATTTTCTCTCCTGCTATTTAAAATTAGATCAAGTGTTTAGAGATTAATAAGTCATTATTTAAAGAGAAAATATCAGTAATAGTAATTTTTTTTTTTTTAATGATTTCTTTGCATGAATACAAAATCACATACACATGCTTGGTCATTTGCAAAAAATACTCACACACATGTATGCACAGACCCGAAAACTCACTCACACACTCCCAACTGCGATGAGATAGAAATTAACAATACTGCATTAAAATCTAAGCCTACTTATCATTACTGTAATATAATTGCAATTTTCTCCTCTTTAATGAAACTTAATAGATAAAATTACTATCTTATCAATTAACATTACTGTTCACTTTTGGCTCACTATTTTACATAAATGTTTCTATTCATTAACTCAATATATTCAGCCTTATTTCCAATTGTAGATCTAATAATTAATCCTTATACAGTCCACAGAAACCTAAATACCTTGTTACCCAGTCCATATAACCAACCTCTAAATCTCATCAGTGTTATGGCCATATCAAATAAAACATTGATGGTCTTAATACGAACATAGGTAATAATGAAATGTGGAATTGAGAGGAGGTGTTGAAGATTCAATTCACATATGTTTAGTAATTATTATTACACAATGTGAACAACCACCCTGGGGAGATTTCTCCACTCAACACCATTGCCCTGATGATGGCTTACTAGGTAAGCCGAAACGTTGGCATAAATAAAAATATTACTCCAAATTTTGGTGTATATTTTTTCTTCCTGGCCGGAACCCCGGANCCCCCCCCCCCTCCACACAAAAAACATCTAATAAGGATTTGTCATTCGATACTAACAAATTTATGTTAACTACTTGGCTGAAATGCTGCCCTGCATATAACACTGAATGATTATGATGCCCAGCACTTAAATCTCTGTATGATTTTAAATAAAATTCCTGACTTTGGTAGTTTTTCCAAACTTTGTTTCCAAAGCAGAAAGTCCCTTTTAATAATTTTATATGGACCAAGGGGAAAGCCTAAAATAGTTTTTGCTCTTTTACTATTTTTTTTAAATTATAAATTATGCTCCTAAAGAAGTGTCAATATTAGACATGGTACTAATTGAGCAAAATAGGGTTTCAAGTAAAATAATAGTGTTTTTAAAGTAGAATATATTGTCTATTTGTCGGCCTCGGAGGTTAGACTCTCGACACTAGTGTGGGGAATTTAATAACTTATACCTGGTACCTGGCTACTTATACCTGGTATACCTGATACCTGGTACTTATAATAATAACAACAAAATAATACATTTTGTTAACACAAATGTTAACAGGTTATGATGCATCTCGTTAACAACTTGGGCCACTTTCCATTGACAAGTGGAGGAGCTAATCTTGGTTCTGTTGTGGTTGAACAGGATGATGTATTTGGTCTTGAGGCTGATCAGTTATCATCTCAACTTTTTTTAGCTCCAAATATTCAAGTAAATTTTTTATTATTATCTTTTTATTAGGGAAATAGCTTTTAATTAATTTAATTTAAATGAAATAGTCTTTTTATGTTAAAATGATAAATAATTTTTTTCCTGAAAGTAAAAAATATATTTAAGATCACTCAAAAGTACATTAATGTTGTGACATATCATGGTTCCTCCATGAACTATTCATT
Organism: Oncopeltus fasciatus; assembly: GCA_000696205.2. NCBI lineage: Eukaryota > Metazoa > Arthropoda > Insecta > Hemiptera > Lygaeidae > Oncopeltus > Oncopeltus fasciatus. The sequence goes on along the minus strand of KZ807286.1, from coordinate 124,062 downwards.
CTCTTTGTTTGTAACAACCACTTTTATACTTATATTTATGTACCTTTATGGCCAATAGTAGATATCAGTAACAAGATAAAGGATATTCCAGCAGACTTTATTCTAGACAAATTAGCTTTATTCCAGCAGGCGGTTAAGATAATCTTATTAAGATAACTTACTTATGGTGGGTTTTCCAGAGTAAGGTCAACAAGGTCAGCAGTTGACTGACTTCCCTTTATAACCACATGCAAACTACTTTCAACACATCTTTACTAAGCTATGTACCTCCTTCACAGGGCTACATATCACTTCATTTTGAAATAAGTGCTTAAAACTAAATATCAATTGGTTAAAATAAAGTAATAAGAAAGTCTGTGTATAGTAAGTTTTCCATCATCCACCCTTATTATTCCAATGCAAGAGGCCAGCCGAGGTCCAATTTTAATGAACTTTTTGGTCAATGATTCAAAGAAATCTTTTTTTNTGGCAAGTAATTGATTTCACTGAATAATAGTCTTGAAGGTTTTTTTTTTTTTTTTTCATTTTAATGTATTAAATTTTCCATGTTAATATAAAGTTTTAAACAAAGTTAAACACACATTCATATAGCTAATGTAGCTAAAAATGTACGTAAATGTATAAGTAATAATTGTGGAATTGTATATTGATTTTTGTTCTTCTTTCTCTTCCTCCTTAGTGCCTTTCAGCATGGAGATGCATCACAAGGCAAATCAAACCTCCCGATCCCGAGCCAGACCCCTCATGGCATTCCAAGTTTTTCCTCTCTTCTCTCATTCATCTCACTTGAGATCTAGTCAGTCCATTGAGTTCTGGGTCTCCCTCTGGAACGTTTCCCTGTTGGTCTGGCCTCAAAGTATTTTCTGTCCCAGTCCTCATTCATCCGTCAGAGATGTCCAAACCTCCAGCTGCTCTCTAATCTTATCATTCCTGAAACGATCTCTTATGGTTCGGCTCGCTATTTTATGGAGGTAACTCAATTCCGCTGCAGCAACTCTGCTTAGGTGCTTGTCTATTGGTACCCAACTTTCACTTCCATATAGGAGGGTAGGTAGGTAAACAGCTTTAAAGATATGCAGCTTTACATTTTTCTGCACCTCCCTTTTTCCTTTAACCGTGTTACGAGGTAAGTGTAGTCGTCCACTATTTCCATTATTTCACCTTTGCAGCGCACCTCAATGTATTTCTGTTCCCGCCCATTGTGGATTATTTTACTTTTTCTGGCATTAATAGCCATTCTTTTCCTTTCTAGCTCAGCTTCCCATTAAATTACAGCTTGCTGTAGGCTCTCCTTAGTTTCAGCTATAAGGACAGTGTCATCCGTGAATACCATTAGTTGGGCAAGGATTGTCCTCATATTCTAATTTCCAATGGTTTTACGGGCTGTCCTATGTTTGTACATCTTCAAAATTTCATTCATGTATATAATGAATAAGAGGGGACTCAAACTGTCTCCCTGCTTTACACCCTTCTCAAATGCAAACGTATCAGACTCTATTCTATTAATTCTTATTATCCCTTTGGAATCATGATCGGTCAACTTGATAGCTTCTATCAATCCTTGTGGGATGTTGTTCTCTGAAAGAGCATTCCAAAGTTTTTGTCTAGGGACGGAATCAAAGGCAGCTTTTAGGTCTATAAATGCCAAGAAAATACTCTTTCCCTGTTCCCATGACTTATCGATTATTGTTCTGAGAGAACGCCCTGGGTCTGGCGTTAAGGCCTGAAAGCAGCTAGGTCCTCTTCCAAGTCATTCTCCACTAGTTCTCTCAGCTTATTTTCTAATATGGAAGTATAGATCTTGTACATAACGTGGGATAGACATATAGGTCTGTAGTTCTCGCATTAGCGGGCATTGCCCTTCTTGTGAATTGGACATTATGTTGTATTCCCATTCCTTAGGAATAGTTTTTTCAGTTATTAACTTCTGAAAAAGATACTGCAATGCTTTCAGCAGTTTTGCCTCTCCAAATTTGATGAATTCTGGGGTGATGCGGTCCCTTCCTGGGGCTTTTCCAAGTCTTAATCTCTCCACAGCTGCTTCCACCTCCTCTTCCCATATCATCTCATCATATTCTCTCTATATACCCTCTCTTGGTATTATCTTCTCAGAATCTCCTGAAAACACTTCTTTGTAGTGGCACCTCCATCTTTTGTCTCCACTAATCAATCTGTCTCCCTCATCTTTTATATTTCTTATTGGTTTACTCGTCTTTCCTTTTAATGCCTCGATCTTTTTCCAGAAAACCTTCCTTGCCACTGATGCCTTACCCTGTCATTCCACCGCTTGGATATTTTGCCTGTAGATGAAACATAGCAATCCCACAAGTAGAAGTAGCGAGCGGCCTTCAGTATGGCTTTCTTTATTCCAGACCATATTTGAATCTTCCATTCATTATGGTGTCCTGAATATTTGAATGTAATAAGTTTGAGTATTCTATTATTTTTTTCAGGTCCCTTAAACTTAATATCTATTTTCTGGTAGCTACTTGGATGCNTTTAATATATATAATTTTTATCATTTTACTAAATTTCTCTGATTTAGTTTTCATTTCATTTTACCTAATTTTATAAATTTTTAACTGACTTACATTTTCCAATTAAATGATAACTAACATTTATAATTTTAATTTCATAGGTTTTTGTCACAAGATTACAACAAGTTATCTCATTAGTAGAAGTGCCAGCTTTAGATGTGCCTGGAGGTGGTGCTGTAGATGGTCTAATATCTGCCCCATCCCAAGTTAGGGTGATTATTAGAGATCTTGCTGGAAAAGCTTCATGGGATGCTTCAGTTTTGTATGGGACACCTGACCAGTGTTCCAAAACTGGTAATAATTTGTTGTTTATTTAATGTACAACATTTTCTATGAATATGTGCATACATGCCTTACATAAATTATATGTATGTATTTTTACTTATATTTATGTTTCAGACCTTCTACCTATTGAGAACATTGAGAGCAGTATGAATAACTCATTCTTGAATTCACTTTGTTTCACTGCATTAAGTCAAGATACTTTAAGACATCGACCTCCTAATGTGCTTCCTACTTTTGGAAATTCTGCAGATGACATGGATAATTTAGATGATGTATGTTTTTTAATAGCCAAGTTTTTTTAGTCAATCAAAAGCATATTGCTATTGTCAAATTGCATCAAATGTGAATATCCTATCTAAAATATAGTTATTACATCAGCCATGTAGGGCTAAGATACTAAGGCACTGGTAGGTTGTAACATGTGCTTTTCAAATCTTTTACTACTCTGTTATTGTTTTTGTTCTTTATATTTTTTGTAGTGAGTTTTATACTTGTATAGCTATCAATGAACCCCTCTCTTTCAATGATATTTATTTTTTTAAATAGTTCTGTCTGCAATACTGCTATACTTTGAATATTTTGTAATCATAATTAGGACTAAACATATTAGTACTGTAATAAAATCAATTCCTTGATAAATAAATACATAATTATATAATCATGACACTTTTATGTTGTTTTATACATATTTTTATTGTTTTTCATTAAACATTGTTTTACTCCCATTGGTAGTAAGGATATTAGACATAATAAGGAGGCCTTTAAACATAGTTCTAAGAATTGCAAAATAAGCTATTACACTTATTTCATTGTCAAAAATTATGTTGTTTTTTATTGTATATATCTGTATTCCTTATTTTAAAGCTTAATTTTTAAATGGTATTCTCTTAAAATAAGAAACAAAGTATTAAAATAAAGAATAAAAATATGTCAATTATATGAAAAACAATATAATTTTAGCCAGATAATGGGATATCATATATTAAAGAAATAAGTATACTATCTTATTTTGCAAGTTTTGTACAGATGCAACTTCTATAATAACTTACCAAATAATGCCATTGATACTAATGTACTTTTATATGTATACACCAAAAACGATGAGGGTTTCAGCCAAGCTATAAAGTATTAATGCAAAAAAAATATATTGGATATTATTTTATTTATTTATTGCAAAATTTAAGCTTACAATAATGTAGACATTATTATGGCCAAAATAAAACAAACTAATGTAAAATGTAGCTAAGTAAAAAAGAGATATAAGAATAAAAGCACTAATGACCACTAGCAGACGATGCACACTGTAAAAAACCAAAACAAAAAAAAACTAAAAATTTCATTTTATACATATATAAAATTTGATTCAAGTGGACTATCAATTAAGTAATTGTGTTGTTCATGAAATCAAAGGTGATGACAAAAAATTTACGAGGAAGAATTTTTCATGAACATTTAAGTATAAAATGTATGCTTATTGGTGTTCAAGAATCTTTAATGAAAAAGTGACCTTCAAATAACTTCACCTGTCTACTACTTAATTAATAGGCAGATCAGTGAAGTATTTACTATGCATTGAAAAATTAAACATGTTTATTGTTAAAATTTAAGCATGCTTCCTTTGCAGCTTGATTAACAATACTTCATAGGCATATGAAAATAGTATAAAAGAAAAGAGAGTTTCAAATCATTTTGTTAACCTTGTTTGTTATTTGTATTTCCCTTTAGTTATTTGAAACTAGTGTGTGTGTGTGCGTGTGCGTGTGTGGGCATATATCTTCTTTTTTTTTCTTTTTTTTTTTTTTTGCTAAAAATCTATTTTTGTGTTATCTTACATTTGATTTTTTATCAAGCCCCATGCAACAACTAAGGAGTAATTGGTAGGGCATTAATATTTTCATCAAATATTTTAGACAAAAATTCTTTAAATNGTAATTTGAGTATCTCCAACTAACAGGAGGTAGTCTGTGCCAATTTCTTAATCTCTTATCACTTTAATATCTGTAAATAATCTTATAATCCATCGACTGTAGATGTAGTAGTCGATTACACTACCTTTGTTCAGCAGAAAAAGTTATTTTATGTATATTTTTCTGTGTAAAGAATGAGTATCCAATGAGCAGATCATAGTTAACACATAAAACAATCAGTCTTTGACCATTACCATTCTTATTTCGTTCATCTCCATGCCTTCTCATAACTTTGTGTGCTCTGCCATAGTCATTTCCAATCCTTGCATTCAAGTCACCTATAATAATGGGTAAGAATAAGATGGTAGTGCCATGGAAAAAGAACAGTAAAACTGTTCTTTATCCATGACACTACCATCTTTGGTGGGAGCATATACCTGAATCATGGTCACTCTTCCTATAGATAATTCCAGATTTCCTGTAATTATTCTAGGAGATACTGGTTCCCAATTTTCTACCTTGGCAGAGGAGACTGTCCCTCATAATCATTCCAACACCTTCGTATGCTCTCAATCCTGCAGGAACTACAGAATAAATGAGGCCATGTTGTAAATAAATTTTCCACAGCCTTTTTTCTTCACTTCTCTGATGCCCAGTAGATATATCATCGCCTCCTCCACCAATTCCAATTATTTTCCCGTCAACATTTTGACATTCCATGTTCCATATCTTATATATTTTTGAGCACTGTGACGGTGTGTCTCAGTGGTGTAAATGGTTAGCACGCCAGCCTGGAAAGCAGGAGATCAGTGGTTCGAGTCCCGGCTGAGGCAGAAAGATTTTTTTAATTATATTCCCTTGCATTTATTGAATAAAATTATTGTGGGATTAAATACCACAACAAATACAATATTTCTAAATTTTATTGGATTGGAGAAAGTATTTGTTCTTTAGATCAGAGAAATATTAAATTTTAATACAAGTTTCAGGTTAATATTGGCTATAAAGGATCAGGTCTTAATAATAAAAACTGATATTGTTAAATATCAGAAAATTATGTGTCAAAAATTAGAAAATAGTTGAGAAATGAAATTAATTTAATTAATTGAACTTAAAATCTTAAGAATTTCATAAGTGGTAGGCTATAATTAAGACACAAGAGTAATAAAAAATGTTGATACATCAGGTCACGCATAAGAAATTCCCTACAAAAAAGAACATATGCAACAAATAAATAGTGAATCCCTTTTTATCTCAAGTTTAAAATTCCACCAATACTAGAATATTTGTTTTACTTATATGATTTGAAGGTTTTTTACTATTTATAGATAGTTATTTTTGTTAATTTGAGCAGGGCTGATCACCCTGCTTCTAGAAAAACTGCCTGGTTGATTATCTGAGTGTGTGAAAGAATGTGCATAAGGCATTTATAGATATCTAAGATCTTGCCAAGTACATGTAAGTACCATATTGGGTGGCCAAAGATCCCTTGAACCTATAAAGCCAACAGGAAAAAAAAAATTGTATTAATTTAGCCTGAATGATATTTGTTTGGGCTTTAGATCTAAATTAACTTGGATGATTTTATAATGGTTAAGAAACTGTTTAGAAGCAATGATGGTATTCTTTCAATCTCAGTTTGTTTTATTAATGTTATTATTATTTTTAAATATATTGGCAAATATTTTTACTTATTTTTTAAGCAAATATTACACCATTTGATTTTATTAGGAAACTATAAACTTTTCTAAAAATCTATTCTTATCTAGTTTAAAATAAATCTATTAGTGTTAAAGAAATCTTATTATAAATCATATAATAGCTTTAAAGTGGTCCAGAAACCTGGGAATAATTGTAAGTAAAATAGGTATGTAAATACCTTAAGTAGGGTATTTTGCTGATTATCTCTTTGGAACTGTGCTCAACTGCTGCTCAATGATTACATCATTGGTCATGTTAAGCCCAAAGCGCATCAGTCACGGCAGTTCTTTTCTGTGGCCATCCTTGTAGTATTTTTTCATGAAGTTTAGAGTGTTCATGTTCTTCGTTCATAAGTTTCTGAGCTTCTTTTACTCGTTCCTTATAATATATTTGAATTTGGTCAACAATAAAATTCAGTCCCTCTTCTGCTGGCTCTTTGGTTAAGCATTCCCGATTTAAAGGGTCAGCAATTAGAAGATCTTCATCTTTCTTATATATTATTTTAGGATTATAGGGAAGAATTTTCATGAAAAGTAACCTAGGTGAAGTATTAAGTAGAGACTTCCTGGAGATCGATTCTAGAGGTTTATGATGAGATTCTATTGTAAGATCTATACAACCATTAATGTAGTCGTAAAACTTCTTACATGTAAATGACATGGCAAGCACTCCATTCTCCAGCTAGCTGTAGGACTGTTGGGTTTTATTAAATGCTTTGGATGAAAATGCAACAGGCTCGGAGTTTTGTAGGAGTACTGCCCCTGTTGCGTGTGCGCTAGCGTAAACTGAAAATGTTATTGGAAGTCTAGTGTAAAAAAAATTGTATTAAGATTGGAGATGATAAGAATTTTTTTTTTGTTCAACAAGAGACTTTTATTTATCAAAATTCCATACCCATGCCGAATTTTTAATAAGTAGCTTTCTTAAAGGGTACGTTAAGTCTGCTAGATTAGGAATGAATTTAGTTACCATGGTTGGGGGTTTTAAGTTTTTTATTGCATTGGTCTTAGATGGGTCCAGGTATTCTATCTGAAGAGACTATGTCCTAAGAACACTTAACCGTCTTATCTTTGCTCACTTAACCCTGCTGACTTAAGATGGTTTAGTACTGATTGAGTTATCTCTTCTAGAATATTTCTGGTCAGACCATGGACAAAAATATCATTCATTAATACCTAGCTCCCTAGGTATTAATGAATGATATTTTTAGGTAGGTATATTATGTAAAGTAGTCCTCTTGCAAGAGTACTACTTTGCATAATATAATACNTGTGTGGGCATATATCTTCTTTTTTTTTTAATTTTTTTTTTTTTTTTATAGCTATTACAGTTCATTGGTCATACCTCACCAGAAGTTTTAGAGAGTTTAGACATTGCGAGGAATGTCCCACCCACTTCATTAAATGTAGAACTTGAAGAAGAAGCAATGGGTTCAATATTAAGCATGAGAATCATGCATCAGGAAAGCATTAATCAGATTACTCCTATTATGTAAGTTGAATCACTTTATAAAAACTGAATTCTTTTAAAATAGAAAATAGGGAGTTAAACATTGGCTATAATGCAAAATAAGTAGAGGAGCAATTGGTTATATGTCTGTAAAAAACTGATTTGCTTACCATTATTTTGGTTATTTTTGCTCTTAATATTGTGACCCCTTTTGTTTCATTGACTAATAAATTCTTTGTATTAATTCAGTAATAGTCTCCTACCTTATGTTAAAGAGGTTATTAGCTCTTAACCACAAATTTATTGATTTTAGGGCCTACCTGTCGGATGCTCCCCTAATGGTCTGGCTTTCCCCAACCTGCTCACCTTCCAGTTGAATTCTTATTTGCTTAATTCCTTTATTTCAGTAGATTATAATTATTGATATCCATTACATATGTGATGTATCTCTCTAACCACCAAGAAGAGGCATTTTCTCTTCTCCCTCACTACCAAGAGCACATATCTCCAGCCTGTAGAAATGAGTATCACCAAAAAAAGGAAGTCTATCTATTTTCTTTATGTAGTTAAAGAAAATATAATCTTACTCAATTTATTCAAATCCCCTGTCTACCAATATTTTACTTACATTTCTGTTGCATTTATTTTTAGCCCCTTTTTCTTAAGTTTTTGTAAAAGATGGAGAGATTTTTTGGATGCTGACATGTAAGTTATTAAACTTAACTGAATTAACCATCTGGCAAAGATGAAATAAACGTATTCAAATTATATGTAGATATTAATATAGGCCAGAAACTTATGGAATAATCATGCTCATATGTTAATCTGAGAAATTTTAGTTATTTACTATTACCTCTATTTATTTTATTTTATTTTTTTGCACATGCGCTCATACACACACACACACACACATAAATTTATAAAACATTACAAAGGTTTCTAATCAATAGGTGGTTACATGATGGCAGCAGATACTACACCTCAAGAGACTAAAAAATCCATATGACCCATTGTCAGAATCACAATGGTGTGATAAAACATCATTTTTTATTTTCTTTTTTAACTTATCTATGGTTTTTCTTTGAAAAATTCATATAATTCTACTTCAAGTCTCCATTAAAAAAATGTAAGTGGTACTAAATTCAAAATGAAAATTTCCTCTATAAGCAATTGGGTTGAATATTCCAAGTAGGAAAAAGAGTGTTGCATTACAAAATTGAAAATTTAAAATATTTCCAAAAATTTTTGGACATTCAAAACAGCTTTTCTCTTGACTAGGTTATAAATATCCTGGAATAATCCTTGATTTATGAAGCTGTGATATAGTGCAGAATTCAAGCCCACCTTTATTGGCCTTTTAAAGAAATAAGAGCAAAATAATTTAAAAAAAGAAAGAACAGAAAAGAAATAATAAATTGCCTTACATTTTTTTCTGTAAATACAGATTTAAAAAAAAACAGTCCTCAACAAACAATATAGGCCCAAGGAGGAAATAAATGTTATGGCTGTATTTATTATCGATCCATGGGTCACTAGAGAGGGCTTTGGTCAGCACACCATTCTGGTCACCTGATTTTCTCCCATTTAATGAAGAGTGGTTCCCTAAGAGCACACCAAAAATCCACAGAAAGAAAAATATTACTGTGCTCTCTGAGCATTGAACCTGGGACTTTTGGCACAACCACCAGACCAGATCACTGTGCTCTCTTAAAAATAGGGTTAAAGAATCGTAATTTCATTATATCTCAGCATGGCACTTTTCTACTGGTAAGTTTATTACTTGAATTCCAAAGGAATTTACAGAAGAAAAAAAAATTGTTTGAGTTTCCACCACTTTTTAAAAATAAAATGAAGCCATTTTTGAAACTATTGATTGATGAAAAGTGGATCGCATAAGACAATAATGTGAGAAAACATGAACTTGTGATTAAAGCTAGAAGGTTCTCAAGCAGTGTCAAAGCATGGATTGATGCCAAGGAAGGTGATGCTGAGTTTCTTACAGTATTGGAATGGAATTGTTTATCCATGAGCTGCGAGAAATTGACCTAACCACTAACTCGACTTTCTGCTATCACCAACTTATAAGATTTAAGCAGGAAATTTAAGATAAATGAATAGAATAAGGAAAGGTGTTTTCATCACTAAAATGCTTGACCACACGCATCTTTAGTGATTTGGTAAAAATTGAGAGAGCTTGGCTGGGAAGTTTTGATACATCAACCAGCATATAGCTTAGGCCTCTTCTTATTGCCATTTTTTGTTCCCTGCTAAAGTCTAATGGTATAGAGCTGTTATCATAAGATGTTTAGTGAAATCAATTAACTCAGTTTTTTTGTCTTGAAATTTCTGGACTTCTACAGTGATTGAATAATGGTTTTACCAGAAAAGTGGCAAAAGATCATCTATCAAAATGGTGCTTATAATAATATAAATAATTANCTCTCTCTCTCTCTCTCTCTCTCTCTCTCTCTCTCTCTCTCTCTCTCACTCTCTCTCTCTCTCTCTCTCTTTCAAGGATTTGTTTCCACCTTACAGACAAGAAGCTGAAAGTAATGGCTGGTAAACAGATATCTTCTTGGGTCACTTGGAGTGTCACAGAGCATTGTTATTCCAGGACTATATTAATAATACAATAACTTCTTATTGTATTATAAGCTATTGCAAAATTTGACTGTTTGCAGATTTGATCATCTGGCCCAATGGGTGTCCACAGAGTGTAGCAGTTTTAATCCACCTGGTAAATGAAGATCTTGATAAGTTAGGAAGGTGGTTCTTGATTATCCAGCTTTTTCTTAGCCAAAAGAAGCAGCAATGGCTATTGGTTGGTACTTCAAAGATGTACATCTGGAATATTATCAGCAGTCAGTCTTTTCTGAAAAGTGAACAGTGTGATGTTAAAGAACATGCACAATTGAAGGATCTGTCTGCGGGTGTCAGGAATAAAGTCTAAGTTGCTCTGATCATAAATAGAAGTGGAAGAGGTTTTTGACAGTACAAGTGAATGCAAGGTTAGTGTCCAAGCTTCTTGCTCTGATCTAGTATTGTAATTCATTCTACATTGATATCAGTAGAATAGAGGACATCAGGATCCTACTGATTGTAATTGCTGAGAACCCTATGACAGATTCTTATGGATAGCTGGTGGAAGACATGCCAGAATAACCCCAGTTACCCACCTGCATATCAAATATATTCAGGATCATTTCAAGTTGTAACATCCAGGGTGTTGAATTATTTGCCTATGGAATTAAGGGTTTTGTTGTCATTCCTTTGAGCTTGTTTCACTCATTTTAAAGCAACCAACTAGGCACATTATAATTCTATAGTTTTTGGTGTTCATTCAAGATTTATTAGGGAATCTCCACTCAACACCATTGCCCTGATGATGGCTTACTAGGGAAGCCGAAACGTTGGCAGATAATCCTTTATTAAAAAAATCATTTTTAAATTTGTGTTTTTTGGATCTACCTTGACCGAACCCCAACTAAAATCATCTCACAAAAAATTATATGATTTATATTATTATTACATAAACTTAAAGTAACTAAAAGTAATATGATATGAAAAGCTTTTAAAAACATTAACAATATGTGTAGGTCACCACACCTACCTGTTATTAGGTACCTATCTCCACACACACCTGCCTCAGATTTGTGCAAAATTATTGTTTTTAATTTTGGCAATAGCACTTTGGCATGGAGGAAAAAAAGACAACTATATGCTTTGGGCTACATTATTATTTTTCTTATCTAAGAACCCCCTGTTGTCAGATATACTTTCTCAACTAAAAGTTGTAAGAAAAGTTATTTGTAAATTATTTATAATATATTCTAAATGAAGTGTATAATCTTGATAGGGGCATAATGTTTTAACTTTGTCAGAAATAACTAATTTCTATAAAATAATATTTCCCAGAAAACAAAATGGGTCTGACTTTCTGTGAGCCAAGTATGTTAAAGCTACCTATTAATGCTACTTAATTCTTTACTTTTATGAGCATTAGAATTATTCATTTGCATTGTAGTATAATTGTTATATTTAATATACTATCATATTGTATTAATAGTTTTATTTCTTGCAGGACCGAGTTATAAATATTATATTGAAAGCTGGTAAAACAGAACCATCTGGTGTGGCACGCTGCATAGCTTTATCAAACCTTGGAATATTTTTATACCAAGAACTAAGCAATGGAAGTCGTCATCCAAAAATTAAAGAGGCCATCAATACATTACTTTTAGCTCTTAGGGTAAGTCCCCTCTCTTTTTTCTTTATCTCTCTCTCTCTCTCTCTCTCTCTCTCTCTCTCTCTCTCTCTCTCTCTCT
>KZ807286.1:100677-111004 GCA_000696205.2 Oncopeltus fasciatus | reverse complement strand
ATATTTACATCAAATTACAAAATAGTTTTATTTTTATTTTTTTAACATAATGAAACAAATATATTTTTAAAAAAGCTTCTTCCCTTATTCTAATTTTGTTTTGTATTTCAGGTTCCAAGGTCAGAAGCAGTTTCGATTCTTGGTGTATTACTTTCAATGCCTCCAAAAATCCTCAATTTGTCTCTTCTTGATTGTGACTCTACGATGTTAAATCTTACAACATTTTCAGATATTAGAGTAATCATAATTTTTGCTGTATTATTGTTACCTATGTCTATTTTATATGATTTTATTTATTTATTTATTTTCTTCTTTTTATTATTATTTTTTCTTTCTATTGGATTAGAGATAAGATTGAGTATTATTTTTGTAGAAGCTTCAAGTTGTCATTAAGTTAGGATATATATCCTATGACTGTTCATATATGTATGAATTTATGTAACTTATGAAATAAATATTGATATGGTTTAATGCTACAAACATGTGCCATTGATGCCCTTTGTGAAGTTAGTATTCAATTTAGAATATAAATTGAAAATTGATGTCTCTCTAATGACAAGTCTGGACATTGCTAGTGCTTTGATAATAATTAATGGCCATGCATTTTGAATAATCTTCTAAAATATACCTTCTTACTTATTTCAATGGCTTCTATATTCCTGGCCTTCTCTAAGAACTTCCCAGAGAGTTACTCAGCCACAGCTCCTCAATTGTGCTCAGAGATTCAAGTACTGTCATATTAGGAAAGTTAAATAGGAGTCTATTTAGTTTATAGTCTCTAAGAGACGGTTTATTGTACAAAACTGTAGCTCTCAAAAGTCACAAAATAACTATTCCTCTTCTGACACCAAATTGTTATGTGCTACGGGTCAATTATAATTAAATACAGAGATAAATTGAAGTCAACTACTGCCCTTAGAAACTAATAAATAAACAGTAAAGATGAATTAGTTACAGTTAATTAACTAATATATACTAGTAATATTGCTGAAGAGAATGTGAGCAATATTGCTTGAGAAATTTTTTTCCAAATTCCAATTGTTACAATTATTTAATTTTAATTAATTAATTGATTATTTGATTGTATATTGTATTTCTATGAATGTAGAAAATTCTGTGTTCAAATATTAAATTTGTTACATTTTAAGATTTTTAATTTATGTTATTAGTTGATTCCTGTAACAGCATGAGTTAAACAGCATCTTAATTCTGAATAAAAATAATGGTACCCAGAGTTGATAATGGTATTCAGAGTTGATTTTTAATTTTGTCCCCAAGTTGTTAACTTGTTACTAAGTTCATTTCTATAATGATGGAAGAAAAATTTTCTCTACTTATATTTTATTGTCTCATTGTTAACATAACTTTTTTCAATTTTAATCCTTAAGGGGCACTATCCCAGGGTAAATTTTCTCTTTCTCTCTTACATAGTTTGTAAATCCTTGATTGACAAATCTCTCTCACTATCTCNCATCGAAATTCTTAAATATCTTGATATGTGATTTTTTAAATGTTACAGAAAATATATGTTATAAAGAATAATAAAATAAAAATAAAAAGAGGAAGAACATAATAGAATAATTCCCTTTGCTCATTTTGATTCTCATCTTTACTTTCCTTGGGTGTACATGTTTCTCTTGCCTTCACTTGTCTCTACTCATGAACTAGTCTTGCCTATCTCTAATGTTCTATGTTTATGTAGGCTTGATTCTTCTATTCTTGTTACCTTAGGACTGTCTTTTACCTACTACAAGACTTTTTATGCTGTAATCACAATTCATCTGTTTTCATTAGATTCCTCATGTAAACTATGTGTTCCAAATATGGACCTGAAGAATTCTTCTTTCCCAATTATTGCATTGATTGAGTGCCCTTTATATCACTAAGTAGGCAGTTAACATGTGCTCGATTCATGTGTTCATATAAGGCTTTCTTCTTTTCTTCTGAGTATACCACTGTTGATGTAACTCCTGAAAATTTTAAAGGTGTAGAATTTTCCCTTCAGCCTTAAGGCACAGATTTTTGAGGGTGAAAACTGTTTCTTGTCCTTCCATGAATATTTTACCATACATATCCATGACAACTAAAGTAAACAGTGTGGAACTGTTTCTCCAGAATACTATTTCCCTCTTCTCCGGCTATGTCTTCTCTTTCATGATTACTTTGAAGTTATAAGCCCTTGACTTCAAGTCAGGTGGATGAGCTGCCTTGTCAGTACCATATGAGAGGCTCGTGGGGTGTGTCGCCTGGTTCTCCCTCATTAGTTCCAAATCAATCAAAGAGGTGTTTCCCATCGGCAACAAATGGATCCACCTGAGCAACTCTTGATGTCTTTTTGGCTTTCTCAACCAAGAGACTAGTCATCACTTGGTGATTTGGCTTTATGAAATGTGATGTTCTTGTATTATCAAAACTAAATCTTACTATAGCTTAAAGTGAGAATAATTTTTAAAGATAATTGTTAAATATCTTTATGTTATCACTGAATTTTGTATATTGGAATAAATCAGATACATGTAGTTTCATATTTTTAAAAACCTGTTTTACTTATAGATTATATCTATGTTGAAGTAGAAAGGAAATAATCATCTGGAGATGCCTACAATGATAGATGAAACATTCCAACATCAAAAATTGGCAAAATTTATTACTTAAAATACTAGTTTCATTTGATCTGAAACCCATGATTAAAAAATAATTTTTCACGTTGGTTCATAATTAAGAATTTTCTTTTTCCAGAGAAGTTGTCCAGAAGACATCTTTTGAAAACACCGAGGAGGCTATTCCTTTTCAATTCTGCAAGTTACTTTTCTCTCATTTAGGAATGCATGCTTGGGATTTAAGGAATCAGCTGTACCTTGTTGATAAGAATGAAAAGCTTTTGAGAGAAATGAGAAACCTTGATTCCCAGGTAATTATACTAAATTCATACTTTTTTAAGCTATAAAATATTTTTCATATTTTTAAGTTGAGTTATTAACTAGTTTTTGTAGCTTTTATTTATGGTTTGATTTCCTTGACACACCAAATTATTTTAGCAATCATTGTTGATAATTTATATGAGTGTTGTTCTTCAACTTTCAAAAGAAGTGGGTACATGTTGATGGCAAGGCTTTTAATATTGAATCAATCATCCTAAAAGTAGCTCAGTTGTATAAAATCTTTTTTTTCTTTCTTTTAAAATTAGTTTTATTCAAAATAAAAAAGTATTTAATTTTTTCTTTTATTGTTGCGATACAGAATGATAATAATTAAATTATTCTGACTTAATCTTGCAAAACCTTCTCAAATTCTAGTATCATTCTTTGCTTATCCTTCAAGGGTGAAAACAATGTTCTTGAAAGATATCATTACTCTTTTACTTTGCCTTAAGTATGTCTGTACAGTTTGTTATCTCCTGGCCTATATTATATCATTTTACCCACATTTATCTTCTTTTTTTTTCTTTTTTTTTTTTTTTGCTAAAAATCTATTTTTGTGTTATCTTACATTTGATTTTTTATCAAGCCCCATGCAACAACTAAGGAGTAATTGGTAGGGCATTAATATTTTCATCAAATATTTTAGACAAAAATTCTTTAAATGCAAACTCTGTTTGTTCTAATTGTGGAATGGACCAGCAACTTATACAATTTCCAAATTTTATTGTAAAGCCCATGCAGGCTCCAACCTCTGAAGCCTATTTGTAGGAGTTCGGGAAATTCTTTTCTTACAACTTAAAATATGCATGAAAGGGTGTCTATCAGTCCACAATATGAGTTTTGAGCCCATAGGAATAAACAATATAGAATGTGTAATGCATATACTAAGGTAAATAAAATATAAACGGTATTTATATATATTATTTTTTTGTGGTATTTATTCCCACATAAATTTTAACAATTTTTAGTGTAAGGGAACAGAATAAAAAATCTAACTGTCTTGGCTGGGAAAGGAATCAGGGATTAATGAAGAATATAATAAAGGAAACAAAATAGTGTGTTAGTAATCAAATAATGAAAGAAGAAAAACCTGAGTATAACAGAGAAGAATACAATCTTAATGAAGGAGCAGTTGAAGGAAGTCAAACAGAATCTAAAGTTCAAGAACAGGGAGAATGACAAGAAGTCTAAGAGCAAGAAAATTTCACCTTAAGATCAGAGAGATGAAGGAAACCACCAAAAAGATTTGATGAATATATTTTATTGATTTATGAAGAAGCTATCTCAGGACATGATATGACTTATCATGATATGACTATCACATTGACTATGTGGGGAAAATCAATAAATGAGGAAAANGCTGTCATTTTATTATTTTGTTTAGTATAATTTAATAATAAATTTTAAATTATAACACATCTTTGGAAGCTTAACAGTGAAATGGTAAGTAAGCGTGCATAATTTGCATATATAGATTTTTCAAGGGAATTTCTCTACTCTGTACCATTTTGAAGTAGCTCTACAGTCACATTCCCAACTTTAGCCATATCATAATGATTTTTGTTTCTTCAATTTCAAACATTAATTCAGATTAGCTATTACAATGGCCTCTTTTCTGCAAACTTATTGAAGGGAAATATTTCATTTCTTATTACTCATAAATAGATTAATTTAAAATTAAAAAAAACTTGTAAAATCACCAAGTGAGCTAAGCAACTAACTTCTAACAAATTAATTAATATATTATCCTTGCCTTCTAATTATTTAATCTGGTAAACAGTTACTCATTAAAATGTAGTCCAGTTACTATTAAAATTCGATTCTATTAAAATATTCTATTTTCAATGTAGGTATGTACACATCTCAGTTAAACTTTATACCAAGAAATTTTGTACAGCCTACTTCTTGAATTTCTTCACCTTCAAACACTAGTAAAATTGTAAGGTAAAATCAGTTTTACTTAATGATGACTAATGATGTCATANTTTAATTTTTTTTTTTTTTAGTTTAACCACAAGATAGTTGCTCAATCTGCTTCTGATATTCTTCTTCTGCTGTGTGATCATGCAGAAGTTTTATACAAAAATTATTCTGAAATTCCTCCTCGAATAGTTGAAGTAAGTAACTTTGCAATTTTGAAATAACTGACTTTTTAAATTGAATACTAATACAACAAAAAATTTGAAAACAAATAACCTTTAGTTAAGATGTGTAAACTAAACTGTGAAAAACAAATATTTTATTCCTTTTTGCATTTTACATTTTTCAACATCCTTCATATTTACTTAGAAATTGGAAGGGTATATTTGTTCCAATAAATTTCAGTATTTTTTATTGAATAGTATTTATATTTGTGTTAAGATGTGATGTATGAATCATTAGGGATCTTAATTTTATTTATTTCATTTGTTAAAATCAGTATGTGGTTATAAAGGAGTAAAAGAAACAAGAAAACAATTTATTAAACAATGAAAAATGTATTAAAATATAACTATGCTTAAAAAAAGGAAATCAATTAAAAATATTAAATTTCTGCTTCTTGATTTTTTTTTTGTTAATAATTTCAAAACCTTTCTATTACTAAAGGACTCACTAATAATCCAAGCCTCATGGCACACTACTCAAATAAAAATCTCATTGATAAAAAGTATTTCATTTTTAGTAGCATACATGCAACACTTTTTAATACCTTATCTGTTGTTAGAATATGCATCCTATCATTCATTATCCATGCAACCTGAGATTGAGGCTTCTGGTGTAGAGTTGAATTTTCAGAAAAGCTGTGATAAATTATCATTTTTATAATTGTATATTGATTGATTATTATCTGTATTGGAACATCAAATTTTGCTATGGAAATTGTTGTTATAGAACATTTAACAACTTGTTCTGATATAAGTAAAATTTCTGGCCATGGTGAAATTTGATTGGTTATAGTTAAGTAATATCTATAACATCTTGATGCTGGAAATGGTCCAATTAATTTAATTCATGCCAGAAATGGCTGGGTAGCTGAAATTTTGCTGAAGGTGAAACATTTTGTAAATAGACTTCAAGTTTTTGACATGAAATATAATTTTCACAGTATACTATCCAACCAATGCCAAACAATTATTAATTCATCAGTTTTATTGTAGTTATCATATTAGAATGACTCTGAATGTGAATAGTGGCTAAATCTCTGAGGCATTAGTTAAATGTATGAATAAATTTGTTGTGTTGAGGTTTGCATAATGTTGTTTATGAATTTCTCAAATAAGTTCAGACTTCAGTACTATTGTTTGGGATCATTCACTTCTTGAGCTACAGCTAGAGACACAATATTATAATATAAAAGAAATGCAAGGGAGTTTAAATAAAATTTTAATTTTTTTTTTAATTCTAACTCCCTTACATTTCTTGTACAAAATTAACATGGGATTAAATACCACAAAAAAATAATATTTATAAAATTAAAATTTAAAAGTAAATAACGAGATTCATTTAAACAGCTTGACAATGTCAGCTCCTCTGAGCATAAGACAATATATTCGTCTGCCCCGGAGGTTAGGCTCTTGACACTAGTGCGGGGAATGTAATAACTTATCAGACTTGTCTTGGTAGCGTAAACGGAAAACGCACCGGCCCGGATAGCAGGAGATCCAGGTTCACGTCCTGGCTGGGACAGTTAGATTTTTTATTCTGTTCCCTTGCACTAAAAATTGTTATAAACGGTATTTTTGTTCCTGACCACCAAAAATTGGTAAGACCGGATCCACCCTTACATTATGCTTGAGTGGGACTGTAGGAGTGGGGGGAGCTGGCCATTACATACTTCCAAACACTTTATCTGTAAAGCTCATGATGTCAAAGCAATAGGTACATCACTCTATTGTGCAACTCATAATTTTAAAATTTCTTACACTTGAAGGAGTTCAAGTGATAGAAATTTTTTAGAGATCGACTGCACTGTTCATTGATAAAACATTGTAAAGTATGTGTTTGTTTGCCTGGCATAAAGAATTCAAGGAGGGAGGAAAGTATTTGAAAATTCAGTGTCTTGTTCACCATCCTGAGATTACTGATAAAACATGGTGCGGCTATCCTTGAAAGCACTCAATGGATGACAGTATCAGAAATTGCTGAACAGGTTGGAATAAGTTATGGGAGCTTTCAAGCAATAATCAAAAACCATTTATAGCTGTGTAAAGTATGTACCAGGTGGCTTCCTTGCCTAAAAGTGTAGTTAGTTTTATTTTCTATAACTTTATTTTATTTTCAGAGATGTCGACAAACACATAAAGTAGCTGTTATTTATGTGGCATTAGGTCAGGAAGATAAAAATTCAATTCTTTCAAATTCTGGTGGCAGTTTAGCTTATGAAGATTTTATTGCTGGTCTTGCTTGGGAGGTAAATAATTTAATTAAATGTATTTTTTCAAGTTTTTTTTTTTTTTCAGATCAGTTGTTCTATTTACTTTTAATTTATTTTTATATATTTGAAAAAATCAGGTGAGCAGAATGGTGTGTTGTCCACACACCTTCTCTAGTGTACTGTGTCGAGAATAAATACATCCATAACTTGTATTGCCCCCCTGGACCTATGTGACCTGTTGTGGTGATTTTTTTTAATTTTTATTTTTATTTTTTATTTCTTAGTTAGCAAGGGCAGTAGATTTAATTGTTATCTGTTATTAGTACTGTTATGGGCTATGGGTCATTAATAATTAAGAACAATGAAATAAATTAAAGTTAATTTATTATCACAAATAATTACCTCTACTAATTACAAACTAAAGTGAACGGAAAACCATTTGGCAGCCACCAATAAGAAAGGAAGCAACAGTTTCCTTGTAGACATGCGCAGGCTGCCCTGTAGCCATTCGTAAAGTCCAGGTTGTTGGGGAAATCTTCTTAGGTGATATAATACCTGGTTATAGTACAGTCATAGCTACACTAGTGTCCCATTAAGTAGAGATTGTCCAACCCTAGTGAGGCAACTGTAACAATTGTATTGGGTGCTTTCATGTCACTGGTTGCTCCTTCTTAACAACCCACTTCAGTTTTCTTGTTGCTCTTCCTATTCTGCGGCCTTGCATTTTACTCTTAGGATCCTCCAGCTGACTACAGTTCCCACATCATACCTTTTCTTACTCTTTTCCATAGCCTCGAGTGGCATGGAATCGACAAATTCCTTTCTTTTTCACCTTTTGATTCCACTCTGACAGCTTGAACTGTCGCATGAACTCGAACTGACTGCTTTATGGCCTCAAATTCAATTGCTTGAGTCAATGCATTCGTTGGGCTTCTGGGCTCCAGTTTTGTAGTTTTGAGTGGTATAACTGATCCATATGTCGGTGCCCAAATCTCATCTTCAGCTAACTCATCAGCTCGTTGAAATTGCATAGCTCAGACATGGGTACTACTTGAAGGACTCCTAGTTCATCTGGCAGAACCAAGCACAATGAGGAAGCCTTCGTCCCCAGTGACCATCCTTGGACCATAGCTGCTGTCTCAAAAAGCATCTTGAAGTCCTTCCAGGGTATCTTTTTGTCGAAAACCAGAATCACATTGTGTGCTTGAATCATCAGAATAGCAGCAGGTTGATATGTGTTGTCTTCTCTGGAGGCTTCACGATGGGTAACCTTCTTGATGTCATGTGGATCATCAAGTAGCTAGACTAGTTGACTCTGTAGTGCCTCCACTCAAAACTATTAATTCATTTATCTTGAATGGAATCTACTTTTTCTTGAGAACTATTCTCTATAGTAACTAACTTATCTTCTAAAACAGTGTTTTCTGATATTTTATTTTCCAAATGGTATAACTATTTATTCTCTATGGTAATAGAATTCTTTAAGATCTTATTTACTAATACTAATCTTATTTTCTAGGGCAATAGAGTTTTCAACTAACTTATTGTCTAGGGCATTAGAATTTTCAACAAACTTATTGTCTAACACAGTACAATAATTTTCTGATAATTTGTATTCTAAAGCAGCTGAATTTTCAGATAATTTATTTTTTAGGGCAGTAGAATTTTCAACAAACTTATTTTCTAATCCACTAAACTTAATTTATAACCCACTAAATTTATTTTCTAAAGTAACAGAATTTTCTGATATTGTAGCAATTTCTATTTTAGAAAAAAAGTCTCAGGATCCTCGCTTGCATCTATTAGAGTTTGACACAAGAGTTGTTGAAGTACTGCTTTCGATCCAGAAATATCTAGATTGAGCTCCTCCAATTCTCTTTTCAAATCTGCTACTTTGGGATCCAAAGAGCCATTTTATTTACCATCAATCGTTGCCCACAAAAGTCACAAAACAACACATTCCACTTCTGACACAAAATTGTTACTGGCTACGGGTCACTATAATTAAGAACAATGAGATAAATTAAAGTTAATTTATTATCACAAATAATTAACTCTACTAATTACAAACTAACCTTGTCCTTAATTATTAATATATAAATAACTAGAAATAGAAAATTACTTACAGCAAATAAATTAATTAATGTGTACAATTAAATTGAATATGATAATTTACAAATAGACCTCAAAATAATTTGTTAATCACTGTCACTTATTGCTTATCACTTCGCACTTCAGGCCAAGACCAGCCTGATGCTCGGAACATGCGATCTGCTACGGAAACTGACACAGACGGAGACTAACTTATCACTGACTAAGGGGGCCGCTGGGGAGCTTGGTTTTTATTAATATTTGTAACTTCTGTTCTATTTTATAATATTTCTACTTCAAGTTTTTACATTTTAAAGGAGATAAGTAGGTAGAAAAAAATAGGTTGTATGGGGCCAGTTCACTCTACTATGCTAGTAATAGTTCAAACAAAGTGCTCAGCAGCGTTATTTTCCCTTTTCAACGCTTCACTGATACTTCTTAAGAAAGAGAGTCTACTTTTTTATTTCCTTATAAAGTCTCTAAATTTGATATTTTATTTATTTTAATACTGCATCTAACACGAGCTTTTACTACTATTGTTCACTATATTTGAACAATACTATACTATGTTGTAAGGTAAATAATCTAAAAGGTTATTGTAACTATAGAACTATGAATATAGAATATAGAACTATCATACCTTTTGTAATCCGTCTTCCTTGGTTTCTGCAAACCAATGAAGATGGATTACAAAAGGTATGATAGTACTATGTTGTAATGTTGCCATAAACGCAAAGGTCTTTCCTTGTTTCTTGGAAATGATTTTTAGTTGAATAAATACATTTTTTAGTCACCATGGGTTTTTAAAATACTAGAAAGAAAGAAAATAAACTTTATTCTGGGACTAACAGAGTCCCCTTGAATAACATAAGTGAATTTTACATAAGGCCTTTTCTGGCTTAAAAAATATACATTATTATAAATAAATAAAACAAAAATTATTTATAAAAGAAATAGTAAC
>KZ807286.1:64414-83606 GCA_000696205.2 Oncopeltus fasciatus | reverse complement strand
AAAAAAAAATTACAAATTTAAAAAAATGTATTTTTTTTTTTAAATTATCTGCCAATGTTTCGGCTTACATTGTAAGCCATCTTCAGGGCTGTAGAAATACAATATCATGAGAATACAATAATAATTTACAATAATATAATATAGAATTGCCATAATGTAATGTGATATCAAAAGTATAAATGTAGAAAGTTATGTAAGAGAATTTAAAACATGCAGACAACAACCTATTAAAAAAATTATTGAAAAAATTAGAACAGTAATTGACCATACCTACCTATCATGAAGACGAGAAGGGATGTCCTGTCCCTAAGTTCACATTTCCATGACTGAGAGCAAAATATAATTTTTGAGAAGGACACCGTGGGTGGTGAAAGGGTGGGGGAGGAGATAAGAGGCGGAAGGTACAAAGGGAGAACGGCCTGCTTCAAATGGGGGCAATAAAAAGGACAAAGGAAAAAAGGAAGGGTTTTATTGGGAATAAGTAACTTTTGGAAGTGGGAAAAATGTTTGACAGGTTTATTTAGGAGGGCTAATGGTTTTTAGAATGTTGAAAATGTTTGAATAAGTTTAAGAAATTTGTTCTATGTCCGTTCTGTCATTAACTGGATTGTGTTGTAAATTAATGTGAACGGTTTCTGACAAAAGGCGTTTGTGTTCATAGGGTTCAGGGGAAAGAATAGTTATGTTCTCGAAGTCAAATGTATGTTTTTCATGAAAAACATGTTTAGTGAGGGCAGTTTTTATTAGTTTCTTCTTTATGTCATTTTTATGATTATTAATTATACGGGAAATGGTGTTTTTTGTTTGTCCAATGTAAGAAACATGGCAATTAGGTGTGGAACAAGGAATTTTGTAGATAACATTAGTTCTGTTAAGAAGGGCGATGAGGTCTTTAAGGATGGTGTAAATGGATTTCTTAATAAATTGATAAAATATTTTCAATAAAGTGTTTGACAGGTTGTTTTCTACATTTTAAAAATTCTCTTACATAACTTTATACATTCATACTTTTGATATAACATTACATTATGGCAATTCTATATTATAATATTGTAAATTATTATTGTATTCTCATGACATTGTATTTCTACAGCCCTGAAGATGTACAATGTAAGCCGAAACATCGGCAGTTAATTTTTTTAAGAAAAATACCCTTTTTTTTTGAAATTTGTATTTTTTTTTTTTTTTTTTTTTACCTTGACCGAACCCCAACAAAAATCATCTAATAATAATACCTATGGTAAAAAAACTCTCCATTTGAACTTCAAGTGGATGGTAAGGGTACAGTACATATCAAAGCTCATGATATTAAAAAGTGGGAGAAATGTATTATAGAAAATATTTTAACCTACCTGAGCTAAAGAAAAATTTATTTTCTGAAAGTTTCATCATTAGGAAAGGTTTTAAAATTGTCAAAGAAAATGACACAACTGAAATATTTGATAAAAATAATCGTCTTGTGGCTCTTGCTATATTATACTCTAATAATCTATACCAAAAAAAAAAAAAATAAATGACAACCATTATCCACCATAATGAAAATCAAAATTTTATTACCAATAGTAAGGAATCAGAAATTAAAATTCCTTTGGAACAAGAAAATGATGATTTTGAGCTTGATCTGTCCTAGACCCGAGCCAACAAAGCATATTCATATTTGTTTTCATTTTGTTTGGGAAAAATATGAAAGAAAATAAATAAATATCTTATATGTTATAACTGAAAATCAGCTGGCTGATATATTTACCAAACCTCTACCCAAACAAAAGCTTGAAAAGTGTCGTTCTTTGATTTTGAATGGATTTTTTTTTTTTTTTTTTTTAATAATTGAAATAAGTTTGAAACAGATACATTTTTGTATTGTGCATTATTTTCACTGCAAGTGTATTTTTTGTTTTTATATGTTGTCATTATTAACAACTTGTGTAATGAATTTTCAATGATAATTGAATTAAAGTAAGAATTGTAAAGATAGGAATTCCATAATCATGAGAGGGGTGTTCTTGCATTATAAGAGCAGCACTGCTAATGTGTCATTTTGTGATTTTTACAATGATGAACATTTCTTCATTGGAAAAGATAAAGAAACAAAATAGAAAAATCTCTCTACTCCAGATCTTAAAAAAATCCCAAAGAAAGATTTAATAAACATTTTGCCAGGGCTGAAAAAAAAAAAAAAATATTGTTATTTTTATACCTGTTATTGCAGGTGAAATTGTCCACTGTACAAATTTACATATATTTGTTATCAAAGAGAAATATGCCATGGAGAGAAACTGCAAAACCACATGCAGAGTGGAAATTTTAGCTCTATTGGGGCTTTGGGGACGTATTAGAAATGTGGTCAGCTGATGGAACAGGTTTAGAAATTTCAAGAGCATTGTGAGCTACAAAAGATTCCTTTTCTTGCTATGATGCATGCAATTTGATGATCTTTCAAAAAGAGTGGAGAGAGGTGAAAAACAGACAAACTGGCTCCAATTCGTTCAATATTTGACAAATTTGTATAGAATTGTAAGAACTTCTATGAAATTAGCGAATTTTTGACCATTGATGAAATATTAGTTCCTTTTAGAGGACATTGTTCTTTCATCCAGTACATCCCATTGAAGCGAGCCTAATATGATTTGAAGCTTTTTACGTTGAGCAATGCAAAAATGTTTTATAGAGGAAATATGGAAGTGAATTTGAGGACTCAACCTTCAGGTACACATCAATATTTAGCCAAAAGACATTGTCCACCGTTTGTAAACCATCAAATCAAATTTGACCCTTGATAATTAGTATTCAAGTGTTGAGTTAGCTGAGAATCTTTTGGTAAAGAAAATTACATTCCTAGGCACCCTAAGAAAAAATAAATCATCTATTCCTTCAGAATTTTTGTTAAATAAATCGAAGGCAGTAGAAAGTTCCCTGTTTAGTTTCCAAAAAGAGATGACAATTGTTTTTTATGCTACAAAGAAAATAAATGTGTAGTATTGATTTAACCATGCACAACAACAATGAAATTGACAAAGAAACTTAGATACCAGAAATAATTATGGATTACAATACCACCAAAGGAGGAGTGGATACAGTGGATAAATTATCCTGTAGCTAATTGGTCAGAAATCAACAAAAAGATGGTCGATGGTAATTTTTATCACATAATGAATGTGGCAGGGATCAACACATAGATATTGTACAGTTCAGCATCACCACCAGAAGCTTCTATTGGACGAAATATGTTTCTCAAAAATCTAGCTCGGGAATTTATGAAGGAACATTTGGTCAGAGGCAAGAAACTTCCTCATAGATGTGAAATCTTGTTTAAATGTTCATCCAAAAATAGATGTTGAAGAGAAAGCTATATCCTCAGATACAGTGCCCAAAGAAAAGTGACTTAGAGGTACATGTAAAAAATTTAACTCAAGAAAATCGAATACTACAAAAACATATAAATAGTGTTCAGTGTTTGTGTGTGGGGAACATTCCAAAATAATATGTGAGAATTGCTTACAGGCCATGGAAGGTGTTAGTGAAGGCAGTTCATAATATATTTCGTAAGAATATATAATAATAATGTAAATAATAAATATGTTTTATTTGCTCATATTTTTTTATATGTAGTATGTCATTTGATACTGAAACATTTTATTAGTAATAGCAAAAATATTTTTTTGTTTGTTGACTAAGTATTAGTTACAAATGGAGAGTTTTTTGACCGCAGATATTATTATTAGATTTTTTTTTGTTGGGGTTCAGTCAAGGTAGATCCAAAAATACAATTTAAAAAATGTGAATTTTTTAATTATTTGCCAATGTTTCGGCTTACATTGTAAACTATCTTCAGGCTGTTGAAATACAATTTCATAAGAAAAAAAACAATGTAAAAATTAAATGATTTACATAGTTATTACATAGAATTTCCTTAATTAAATTTCATGTAATATCTAAAGTATGTAGAACTATGTAGAAAAATTCAAAATTAAAATAAATAAATGTAATTCACCGGTAGGCGTCTACCTATTGTGAAGGCGGGAGTGGATGTCGTGTCACCAGGATCACCAATGGGCAACGTGAGTGGTGGAATGGTGGGGGGTATGAGATGGTAAGTACAAAGGGAGAGTGGCCTGCATCAAAGGGGGCAATACTAGGAAGAAAAGGTAGGAAATTGTTGCGGATAAGGAACTAGGAGACATTTTTGTTTTGAAGGAGGGCTAATGGTTTTTAAGAATGTTAAAAAGGTTTGAATAAGTTGAAGAAATTTTTTCTATGTCACTCCTGTTGTTAACTGGATTGTGTTGTAAGTTTATGTGAACGCCCTGGACGTTTGTGCTTATAGGGTTCAGTGGAAAGAATAGTAATGTTATCAAAGTCGAATATGTGTCCATGAACGACATGTTTTACGAGGGCAGTTTTTATTAGTTTTTTGTTTGTCATTTTTGTGATTGTTGATTCTACGGGAAATCGGGTTTTGGGTTATACATGGTCAATGTATGAACCATGGCAATTTGGAGTGGAACAAGGAATTTTGATTGACAACATTGATTCTGTTAAGAAGGGTAATCGGTTATAATTATATTTAAGTTTGTGATTAGTGGAAAAAAAAAGCTTAAGGTTAAGAAAAGTTTTTCTAAGGGATTTCTTAATATTTTCAGAAAGTTTTGGAAAAAATGAGGTATTGCATTTTTTGGATCTATCTTGACTGAACCCCAACAAAAAAAAAAACATAGTATAAGTTTCAGTTCAATTTCTTTTCTTTTTTTTCTTTTTTTTAATTGGGTGTGATGAAAGTGTTTACTTTGTTAAAAATATTATCCTTAAACTATTTGAATCTGTAAAAATAGATAGCATTAACTGTAAATTTTATACACATATCGTTGGCACATTTTTTATCTTTTATTTTAAATTAATTTGTATAAAAAGTTTCTTTGCAATACCATTTTCAACCTATAAATGAACAAATTTATAATTTTAGATCATAGAATCATCACTAAGTATCATTAAGGAAATCAAAGAATACAAAAGTTGTATGCTGTTGAAAATACGACAAGTGGTGGTACAAAAGCCTCAGAGCCTGGCGAAAGGTTAATATTTTTTTGGTCATTTTGGGAGATTTAGGTTAATTGTCAAAAACATTGGAAATCTCCTGTCACACATTTAGAAACTTTTAATATCTTACAATGAAGAGTTCAATCTTGTTAGGGGAGGTCTTTATGGTGGGTCCAGGAAGGATTAACATATACCGAACGTATTAGGAGACTGATAACAAATATCACGGATCTACTTTCCTTATGAGTCTTCACTCATCTGTTGTTTAAAACTGAGATTTACAATTAGTGAAATAGTTGACATTATTATGATTTATGATAAGTACCATGGTAAAGTGAGGGGTGCTGCTAGGCTTTATGCACAGTGCTTTCCAAACTGGGTCTTACCCAGTATATAGGTATATTATATAAGGTAATATAGGGAATTATAAATAATACACGTCTAGGAATTTTTTGTTATAAGAGAGTGCATAAGGAAAGAGATGGGGACATCATTAGAAGAGTAAAGTCAAAGCCACGCCTCAGCATCCGGGAGGTAGCCAAATAAACTGGATTCTTGGTAGGAAAAGTTCACAAGGTCCTGAAGCAAGGTACATATCATCCCTACCATATCTATCTCCTCCAAGCTTTATCTGAACATGACAGGATTGTTCTTCCTGGGTAGACAGGAGTTCTGCAATTGGGGTTGAGGAGATTATGCAGAATATAGAATATAGGTAATTATGCACTTCTTCAGATCTGTACTCTTTTTAGGTGAATCTACATTTGTGAGTGATGGAAACCTAAACAGTCATAATTGCCACTTTTGGTCCACTGACAGACATCGTTGGTCAGTGAATATTTGATGTGGAATACTTGGCAATAAAATCATTGGACCTTACTTATTTGATGCGCCGCTTAACGGAGCTGATTATTCCAGATTCATCAAAGAACAACTCTAAAAACTTCTTGAAGATTTTCCTCTTCACACAACACTGCACATATAGTTCCAGCCAGATGGATGTCCTGCATACTATTCACAGCAAGCAAGAAGATCTATTAGCAGGATGTTAAACACAAGTTGGATAGGCCGCGGTGGACCAATTTCTTGGTCAGCAAGGTCTCTTGATCCGTTACCACTAGAATTTTTCTTGTTGGGAATATTAAGAAATTAGATTTACACTTACCCTATGATGGGAAGAATATCGGAAGCCTGCAGATCAATTCCTCAAGTTCAGATACAGGGAGCACATATATAACCTTCATTCGAGAATGCAGATGATCTTGAGAGCCAGAGGTGACATTTTCGAAAACACAGCACATGCTGTTCAAGCTGAGTAATGCACATTTTTAAGAACTTAATGAATACTTGTTTTATGCATGTTCTTTTTTATTGATTTTCTCATAATTTTTGCTCATCATGTTATTTACTCGAATTCCTGTGACTTTAAAAAAAAACAAAGTACAGTATTAAATAAAATAAAACATTTTTTGCCCATCATCCTTGTGAACAAGCTTTTCATTATTGCTTAGAAGATCCTAGGAAAAACTTATTTTTTGTTATAAAAAATTATTTAAAAAAAATACTTGCTTTACTCCCTTGGCAATATTGTCAGCAGAAGAGGATGAAAAAATGACCTTTCACGTACACTTATAGCAATCTAGGGACAAGTCACATATTCTGAAACTAAAGGTGACGGGCCACCAATTTTTCCTCTTGCATTTTTGCTCAGATCAACTGTTTAAGCAGGAAATGCATTTGAGCCGTAACACTCAGTATGTGTGTGTGTGTTTATAAATTACATTTACATGTACAAAAGTTTTATTTAGTTATATTGAGGGACATATACAGTGTTGTGGACCTCAAGCTTATATACGAGATTAATTAGATGTTATAGATATTTTAAAATGATTTTAGGTTCCTTATTTCGGACCTCTTTATAATGAAGCCCTAGTTGGTCATAAAGAACTTCCTGGTCTTGTACGAGCTACAGCATTAAGTGCTTCTAGAGCTAAAAGAAGCATGCTACCATTTTATCAACAATAGTAAGTTATTGTCACACAATAATTTTTCCATAATTATTTATGTAAAATTTTTTACTATCCCTCAGAGTTCTATGGCCGTTCTGGCTTTCTAAAAAGATGCCCATGTCCTCTTTAATTATGCAAATAATGAAAAGAAAAAGAAAAAAAAAAGTGTAAATTTAGCAGATAGCTAACAGAAAGAATTGTGATCTTTTCAAGGTTTGAAATGGTTTGCAATTTGACAAACTGAATATTAATCATTCTTAATTGCACCCCTTGTCTGTAGACTTGAATACTTTAAATATGTTTTAAATTGAACTATTCTTTAAGAGGCAAAAAGAACAAAGTTTTAGCATTTCTTTATTATTCTTTTTAACTGATAATACATCAGTTGTAACCTCTTGTCATCTGTTAAATGAGTATGCCTCTCTCCCCTTTTTATAACAAAATCCCTATAGATTATGGGCCAAGAAAACGTTTAAAGTTCCTTGATTGAATGTAGGTGTGTTTCCGAGTCAAGTGTGTTATATATAATTAGTTTGCCCCCCCCCCTTCATTTTTTTTTGTTAATTGTTTTCATTTATGCATTTTTTGCAATTGCCGAATCATACAGTTGTAATGTTTCAATAAGTAAGTTTTTTGGAAACAACTATCCACAATAGAAATTTCAAATACATAGTGCTTTAAAGGCAAGGGGATTATGGAAAATTATAGCAGATGATGAAATCATCTTTTACTACTTCTTTTATAGTTCATGATGGATATGAAAATGATGAACCCTAGATCTTAGACAACAGAGTTTCTTCCCATATGACTTATGTAAGAGATTTTCTTACTAACTATTGTGAATCCCAAATTTCAGAAGAGTTTGTACAACTTGGTGTAATTCAACCCTTCAAGTGGAAGTTATTAGATAATTTTTTGTTGGGGTTCAGTCAAGGTAGATCCAAATAAAAAAAAAATTTTTTGTTTTGTTTTTTTATGTGAATNAATAATAAAAAATTACTGTAACAAAATATCATCATTGATAATTTAGAGAAATGGTTAATTTAAATGCTAATTCAAAAATTATTTCAGAGCTTTTTTAGTCTGCATACATACGTCTGAATATACAATTACTGTATGACCAATAAAAATAAGATCAAATTATTTTTATTTAGAAATTTAAGATCTATTAGAATTAGAGGTAAAAGTTGAATTTATTCATTCCAAGTTTCTTAATTTTTCATGTTTGTTGCAACATATGTCCAATCAACTCTTTTCTAGGTTCATTGAAATTCTTATAAAGTTTTTAAAGACAAAGCAAACCCTATTGCCAATTATTTAAAATTAAAAGATTTTTGTAATTTTCAAATTAAGTTTCCTTGAAGATATTATCAAAATTATTTAATTCACTTTACGTTGTGCAGTAGTAGATTATTCCTTAAAAATATTGCACTTTTTCAGGTGCCTCTAAATTGAAATATTGGGGATCTAATGTATCATTCTTATTTACTTTGCCTTACTGCTTTTTTGATCTGCGTAATGATAATTACTCTTATTATTATTGCTAAAGTATTTTAGATACACCTTTACCTTTACCCATTTGATTGGGACACCTCTTACCTTCTACACATTTGCTGTGTGCATATCATCACCACTTATATAGATAGGTATGCATATATATTGTACAGCAGCA
This sequence comes from Oncopeltus fasciatus, assembly GCA_000696205.2. Taxonomy (NCBI): domain Eukaryota; kingdom Metazoa; phylum Arthropoda; class Insecta; order Hemiptera; family Lygaeidae; genus Oncopeltus; species Oncopeltus fasciatus. The sequence goes on along the minus strand of KZ807286.1, from coordinate 74,891 downwards.
TATATTGGACAAAGAAAGAACCCCATAAAAAGATTAATCAGTAACCATCAACATGACATAAAAATAATAAAACCACCTCAGCCCTTTAAAAACACTCTACTACTGACAAACACACTTTCGACTTTGATAAATTCACACTTCTTGGGACTGAACCAAACCTTGAGAAACAACTTTTAGCCGAGTCTATTCACATACATTTAGAACATAACCCCATTAATGACAAAACAGACAAAGACTATATTTCTTCCACATACAGTAATATTTTTCACATCTTAAAACAAAAATCATAATAAGACCATCCCCATAGCTTTTTTCCCCTCCTACTTTCCTACAGCGATATGTCCTAAACCTTAAGCCATTTAAACCATCTCATCCGTTCCCCACTCCTACATCCGTTTCTCGTTCATACATATTACTCATACTCTCTGACAAAACATTCCAGATAAAAAATATTAAATGTGTGACAGACATCCTTCTCTCCAATGGTTTCTCTAAGTACACTATTAAAAAACTTATTAACAAATTCTATATTTCCACTTCCTATACCAAGCCCCTCTCCCAATACAATGACCTTAACTTCTGTTCTGTCCCTTTTATTCGCAAACTTTCTGAAAAAAATTAGAAATTCTCAGAAAAACTTTTCCTAACCTAAAGCTTTTCTACTAATTACAAACTTAAATCTATTTACACCCCATCACCCTTCTTAACAGAATCAATGTTGTCTACAAAATTCCTTGCTCCACTCTAAATTGCCTTGGTTAATACATTTGGCAAACCAAAAACCCGTTTTTCGATAGAATCAACAATCACAAAAATGACAAACAAAAAACTAATAAAAACTGCACTCACAAAACACGTCATTCATAAAGTATATACATTTGACTTTGATAACATTCCCATTCTTTACAGTGAGCCCCATGAACACTAACACATATTGTCTTAAACCATACACATTAAAAATACACATTACCATTCAGTTAATGACTGAACTGACATAGAACAAATTTCTTCAACTTATTCAAACATTTTCAACATCCTGAAAAACCATTAGTTTAAGAAGATAATAAAAATAAAATATAATTAGCAAGTTCACTTGTGTTTTTTGTGTTCCTGATTCATATCAATACACTGTAAGTCATTTTTATTTTTTTAATGTGCCCTACTTCCTAGCATTTTGACGGCTACTTTAAATCCAATTAGATGAAACATAATTGTTTTTCTATCAAAAGTGCATAAAGATTAATTATAATATCTCTGTTGTTATGTACCATTACTTTTATTCTGAATACTGTTTTTTATTGATTTTGCAGTTATGAAGAAAGGGGAAGGTCCCTAGAAACAGTTATTAAAAACTTCAAAAGGCCTTCAACTTTTGAAGAATTTGCTGCTAACTTTTACTCTCCTCAGGAACATATATCAGCCAATATTTGCCAAAGCACTACAGGGAGTAAGTATCTAGAATTACCCATTGCTTTCCCAGAAGTTTTTTCACTTATATAATATTCCAATTTGTTTTTTATTTAATAAATATTATAAAGGTTTCCTATTACTTACTTTAGTTGTAGGAAACAAGGAAAAATATCTCTCTAGTTATATTTCTGCATATGTGTGAGTGGTATCTCATAGGCTGGGTGGATAAAATCCAGCTTTCCAACTGAGGAAAACTCAGGTCTATTATTGGAGAGTGGCTTAGGCAAAGACATCTTAAGTATAGGGCCAAAAGACAAAGTGAAAGACGAGGGACAGATTCCCAAAGGATGTTTGTGATTTATTAGTTAGATATGACCTTCATTTTTTGAACTTGAATTCATTTTTCACTTAATGGCATTCTCTTGACCATAAGAGTGTGAGCCAGCATGTTGATTTAGAACTATTATAATTTTTAAAACTGAGTAAAAGGAAATGAATGATAAATTTGAATTAAAAATTGAATTTTTTTAAAGTGTCAAAATGAACTATACTTTTGTTAGTAATAATAATTATAATAATATTGCACTGAAATCTAATTTAAATAAAATTTTAGCGTTATTTTTATACCTATATCTGCAGAAAGAAATACATCACTTTCGACTTACAAAATATTAATTTTATAAAAGTTTTACAAATTAATTTATACTTCATTTAGGATATCACTAAGAAAATAATTTATTTATTGAGTTATATTGAGAAATAAACTTCATAAGAATGTTTAAGTAGTCTGTAACAGGATAAAATTGTATTAAATTGATTCTTACTGAAGCTCTTTTTTTTAATCTGTTCTAGTACAACAGATTAGCTTCAGCCTCTGATCCTACTCTCAACCGCCCTTGGATTAATCCTATACTTAAGTTTTCCTTAAGAATGGTGGATATTACCTGAAGAAATTAATATTTGTCTTTGGGGCCATTAATGGTGAATCAGTTGTGGGGGATCTTTTTTTCTAGTCCTCTTGAACCCTCTCTAGATGTGCCAGCGGTTAAGGGTTCACGTTGAACCTTTACTAATCCCTTCTGACTGAAAACCATAGAATGATTAAATAAAATTTTTGAGAGTTTTAAAGAACGAAAAATGAGTGGGTTAAATGAAACCAATACCAGTTCAAACTGCCAATAATTATATTTTCACTCAAATAAAAAATTTTGACATTTGAAGAATGTCCTTCAAGTAATTACTTATATTAAAAAAATATCTTATGAATTTTCATTAAATAAAATAATTTATTATTGTGTGTGTGTGTGTGTGTATATACACAGTTATAAATAAAGTTTAAACACATTAACAAAAGAAAAACACTTAATATATGTTCTAAAATGTAGAAAATAAGACATGAAGTGAAAAAAATAAAAATAAATAAAGAAAAGGAAGTTCCCAGCACTGGTTTCGAACCAGGTCTGTCAGTCTCCTGAAGTGCAGCAGCTGCTCGTCCATTGAAGATCAGATGAAAGTAAAGTGACCGGTTCGCCTGACATTCAATTTTCTTGGCAATAAGAAATTGTGAGGAAAAGTCACGAGCTGGGCAGACATGTTTCAGCAGACTGGTTGTACTGTAATTAATATATCGGATCTGTCCCATTATTGTTGATTGACTTCGATGGGAGCAAAGCTCATAACACGTCTGATTAATAAATTAGTTCATCATGATGAAAGTAAGGCACACAAATAAAATCTTTCACTTCTTACAATAAAAGTGCAATAATAATAAGAAATACATTATTTAATATATGATGTAACAAATAAATTATAACATCTAATTAAACATTAATTTTATTCAAAGTTTGAAATTAAATTATTAAGATACATAATACATTTTAAGAAATATATAAATCATGTTGCCTGAACACTAGGGCTCGCCTATTAGGTTGTTCTTTTTATTAATTTTTTTGTAGCTTAGAATGTTCTAGAGTTTTTGATAGACTGTTGATGATAGCCTTTTTTTTGGAAAAACCTTTTCATAAGCTACCCAGACTCCTGTCCCCTCACATGGCTTGAGGATTGGAACAACCTCTTTATCCAACTAGCTCTCTTCTCTATTACAAATGAAGTTTTTATCCAGCCTGCTCTCTAGCTGGTATCATGACACTGAGGGAAAAAAGTCCTCAGTTTTTATTGGTCTCTCCCTAAATAGAAGTTTGGAGACCAAAACTTTCTCTCCCTTAATCTTAATGCCAATAACACTGGGGAACACATTTTTTGTTGAAATGTTTTTTCACTAATTCTTGGCATCTGACTCTGAGAATAACCTCATATTTTGTCTATCATGTCAACTTTTTAAACTACAGGTTATCCTCAGAAATCATAAAAATCATGCATTTAAAAGAACACAAAGTAAAAACGTACCAAATATACAATTTACAAAACATTTAATGTAAGTTAAATCGAGTTCATGCATATAAAATTGTTTCATTAATGAACAGTACTTAAAAATTAAGATAAAAATTTGCATTTGTAGCTTTTTCTGCAGTGTTTAGTTTGTGTACATTCACGCTTGATGCTCCAAAAATAGTCAGCCATCATATGTACGTCCCATCTACCTTGATACCTTGCTTCCATGACCCTCAAATCTTGATGGAAACGCATCTGCACCATATCCATATTCCCCTTCTTCCAAAGAGGGAAATTCATTGAAAACTGGCACGGGGACTTCGGCTGAATGAGGTACTGGGGGTATAGCTGACGGTAAACAAGGATACTCTATTTTACATTTGTTTTTCTTGTTATACCCCAATGTTTTCACTATACAAAAGTAACAATCACTTGAATGAACTTTGGGCTTGCGCCAAATCATAGGTATACCAAATGGAAGCTTAGCACGTGTTCCCTTGGTCCACATCTGTAAACCCTCACCACACTGTTTACACACTTTATGAGGCGCCCATGCTTTATCTTGATCACCAAGTTTCACTTTTAAATAGGCAAAATATACTTGTCTGATAAATGTACTGATGTTTGTCTTTAAGTGATAAAACTGCCATTTATATAACAAAAAGAAACAGGGCTATTTACGCACTTTTGACGTGTAGGAGCAGAAGTAGCCACAAGGAAATGTTTTAGTTCAAGCACACTATGTAGTCCTGTACACTTCCGTACCGAAATACTAAAAACTGCTTACCGACACATAACGTTTCACAACAGTATAACAGTAACTGAACAGGCAGGTCTAGATCAGCATACGCCCCACCAACATAGAAACCGAACGTGAGGTGATAGAAGAAAACTAAAAACAGTTTTGAAACCAGCATGTCTAATTCTATAAAAAAAAAACAGCTAAAAAATCTAACTCAACAGAAATTGAGTTTCAAATTGTTCCCCAGTGTAAAATCGATTTGTATTGATTTTTTTCTGTACCACTGAGTCTCTTCCCAGTTATCAGTTGAAAATAAACTTTTATTACATAAACTAATGTTAAAACTAGTATGGACATATGACATACAAATTTGGGGCTGCACAAAAAAGTTGAATCAACTAATGATTCAAAAATTTCATAATAAGGTACTCAGAAACATAGTGGATGCCCCCTGGTGGAAATGACACTATACATAGGGATCTAAAAGTTGAATTTGTCAGCAAAATTATTTCAAACTATGCAAATAGTTACAACAAGAGAATTGACACTCACAATAATCCAGAAATACAAACCATAGTTAAAGAAGCCCCTCATGCACAAAGATGTCTTAAAAGAGTTGAACCTCACGACTTGGTGACTGATAAATAGTTAGCGGAATAACCAGGATACTAGCCAATGGGCTATATCCCTGAACCAACATATATGTATCAACATATGTAAGAGAAAAGGAACTTGTTGGGCCAGCTCAGTTGTTGCAAAGGAAGGTGGTTTTAGTGAGTTAAAGTCTCACACCACCTACATGTAGGTGTCTATTGAGATTTCCACCTGCCCTATTAAAAAAAAAACAGGAAAAAAAAAGTCTTAGTCTTAGGATAATTTTTGTCCTTTAATGTCTTTTCACCTCAGAGTTGCTTGGAAGCAAAGGCTATCTGTTTTCATATGGTGGTTACTTTCATAGAATCCATAAAGCTTTCAGGAGTTGAATTGCCCTTAAAGATAAGATCCAATTAATTACTAGATCTGGTATCTTCTTTCTGTGTCCTACAATTAGCTAAATTTATTATCTTCTTTCAAACATCAAATTAAACTGCTTGAAGTAACATTTAGTTTCACTTAAAAGTGCTAGTCGTATTAATTATTTTTGGCCTTCTATGTTTATATCTTTTGGAAGAGTAAGACAATGTGCCCCAACATATTTTGATTTCCTTTTCCTTTTTGTCTCACATCTAAAAAAACCTCAAGGCATTAACTATATTCAAGAAAGAAAGGTTGAATTGCATTTTTATTTATTTTTTTTTTAAGAAGAATTTAAAAAAAAAAAAAAGAAAGGACAATTTCATCTTACAAATAATAAAAAACTAAGACCACAAACATATAATGATGAATAATGATGTTGAGAGACCCTGCCTACAATTATTTTAAAATCAAGTAAGTATAAAAAATAAAGGAAAAATAACTGAAAGATAATTTTTAATTCTATTGAGTAGTTTGTTGGTGACCATAATCACTCCAATAAGAGGTGTAGTTTCTTTATTGTTTTTCTTTTTTTTTTTTTTTTTTTTTTCTTTGAGAATTTTATTTTAAATTATTTTTTAGGTGGAAGTTTGCAAAATGAAGAATGTTCAACTTCATCAGCAGGTTCAACTAGCAGTTCTACTTTGGCAGCCCTACTTGATTCATCTACTTATAAAGTTGTACCTCATTCCTATGTCACAAGTAAGTCTATTGTCCCCCTCCGTTTTTTTTTTTTTTTAATTTAATTTTAGTTTATACTATTTTGTACCTGAAAATAAATTTACATAATAAATACATGCTTTTCTTGGCTTAACTTATTCGGCCGATGAACTGCTCTAAGCTCCTGGATCTGCCTATTATTTCTTTGATTGATTTTGACCTGTCATTTCAAGACTCAATCCATCCATCTGTTCTTAGATAATCCCTTCTTCCACTTCCTAAAGAGTGGGTAATTATTTATTTGAGTAGACCCACATCAACAAACATTTGACTAACATGACAAATTCATTTACACCCATTTTTTCTATGATCAAATTCTAATCTTTGTGAAATATACAAATTTTTTTCAAATGTCTATTACAATGTCTTGTTCTTCAATCTAAATTTGTTTTTCTTTTGACATTTGTTTCTATTGTCCTGTCATCAAATTAAGCCATTCCTGTGAACAGAGTGCAAAAAGTTTGGCTTTTGTTTTGAAATCTTAACTTGTTTAACTAGTCTTAACTTCTTATATTTATCCTTGTTTACCCATTACAATCTAGCTAGGACCCCCTAATTAAATTCCATCTGATAAAATCACTAGCCTCTTTATCAGGTTCTCCAATTCAATTTTATTTTTAAGATATTTATTTTCCAACATATTTTCTGTCTAACCATTTTTGTGACCTACTTGACCAAAAGGATTGATATAAACTATTTTATACTTGCTCTTACTTAAATAACCTATTCTATTCTTAGAAGCCTGTCATTGTTTTTGTTTTTTTAAGGTTTAGAAAATTTATAGAAATTCATATTCATATTCAAATTATCCATCCAGTATAACTTTGTTCATCAAAACTATCAATACCTACTTTTTATCTTTCAATAAAATATGCTCCATGTTTTCACAAACATTTTTACTTTTGTGAGGAGAGGTTTGTCAGGAATTCGTTCTTGGTAGCAGAAGAATCCAGTCATGATTTATTTACAGTTGAGCAGTAGTCTCTCTCTCCCCATCACTCTATTTACCCTGATGACTTTCAATTCTTCAGCTACCTAGATCAAATTCCTGATAATCTTCTCCTCATAAAACTCGATGGTCAACAAATTTACCTCCAAATTTTTACTTTTGGTTTTCACTAAAACTCATAAGGCTACCTTAACTTCAAAATACCATTCCATAGCTTTTCAAAGAAGTTTTTCTCTTAGTTTATTCTTGTACACTAAATTCAGGCTTTACCAGGGCAGTTAATTCTTTTGATTCTCAATGGATGTGTTGATGTGTTATATTTTATGTCACATTAGGGCCTCAGAGAAATGTACAATGATGTGCCACATTTGCTAATTTTTATGTTTATTTATTTATTCATTTTATTATATTCTTTCATTTATATATAACTATTTTTATTGATATTGTTTTTGGTTAATAGATTTTCATTTTTGACCAGTGAAAAGTTGACCCAACCTCCCACTAATGAAAAAGATTAACATGGTTTTTTGGAGGGGGGAGGGGGATTTAACATGGACATTCTTTTGGATTTCTCTACCTGGTTTATGATGTTTTTCTTTTAGTGATAAAATACAACTTACAAATTTTATCATTTTGTAGTAATTTATTTATAATACATATCATTAAACTGGTGATCCCTAAGTAATTACTAATTTTAATATCTCTTACAAGTGTATTTGATTTACTTACTGTTGATGATCAAAGAGACATTTTGTCTGTGGCATTTTGCCCCCAACTAGTGGAAGTGTCCTGAGCCACGACAGTTGAGGCACAACTGCCAAATTTTTCTAAAAGTGATCTAATGGTCACAAATTGCTTCCATTTTTTTTTCCCTTCAGGCGAGACAGATTTTGACCTGCACTACATATCCAACTCCTTGCCAAAGTTAGGGTTGTTGTTTCCCAGCTAGACAGTGAATAGAGGAGGTTATAGATTTTTTAATGCAGCCCCCAGAGGATATATGAAGCATTGAAAGAAATATTGATGAAATGTTTCAAAGAATCAGATACTTTCAGAATCAGGAAACTTCTCGAGGACCAATGTCTTTGAGACTAGCACCCTTCACATTTCTTGCTAGGGCTCCAACAGGAGCACAATAGTGACTGAAGACCTGCGATCTTTCTGGTTGAAGGGTCTTCAAGTCCATAGCAGTCGACTTTGGCTGAAGTGACCAAAGATATGAATCTTACCAATTCAGCATCATCGTAGACCGCTTTGCTGAATTTCATGAGCCCCTAATAGTGAGGTATTAGTTGTGAGGCAAGGCAGGTCCAGCAAAAGAGAAGATAGGCTTACAGCTGCATTGAAGAAGCTCACCAAGCGCATATCAGTTCTGAAGATATAAGGCCAGAGCAATGGAGTAGAAACCTCGCAGAGTAGAAGCAAGGTTCAATGGCTATGTTTCTATTACGAACGACTCAACTCAAAGGTAACCAAATACCATGTGACGGGAAACCTTCCTACTTTTAGAGCAGGTAGGAAACTAGCCTTAGCAGTGGATAAGAAGGGAACCATCACAATATCATGATGCTACTAAAAATTTAAATGGATCTTTGCCAATCCCAAGATCTCCATTATTTGGAGAAGCTGAAAAACATATATAAGACATCTCCATAGAATCAGCCAGCTTGGAATTTGAGCTTCGAGATAGTTGCTTGTTCAGCGACTTTTTTGGCTAAATATGAATGCTGTGTTGTATTCCATGCCATTGTTCCAAACTAGTTGGTCTCACTAGTTATCTCCCAATAAATTTTTCTCTTAGCAGCCTATTTGAGCATATTCATGTAGACCTTGTAAGACTCCTGTCACCATTCAATGGTAAACGATATTGCCTTACCAATTGATTGATTTTCTAATTGTCCTGAAGTGTCAAAAGGGAAACATGGATCTTGAAGTATGGTGTGCCAGCATAGATTACATCTGACTTGGGTCAGCATTTCAAGTCCGTTCTTTCCACCAATCTAACTTTTATCCTTGGGATAAAGAGATGTTGCACGATGGTGTACCATCTTCAATCAAATAGGTGGGTGGAGAGATGACATCTATCTCTTCATGGCAGCAATCACTTCTACAACCTCTGCCACACCTTGGGACTGTGGCATCTCAATATGACCACATACTATGCTACAACCTTAACCAAGCTACCATACTTGTTATGGCAGATCAGTGAAGCCAAAAGTGAGGTTCCATACTAATGTCATTGGGGAATTGATATAGCAGCATTTTCATATTTTATGAAGTCACATTAAGGTCATGGAGAAATGAATTGATAGATTATCTCTTGAGCTAATGTTTATGTTTATTTACTTTTAAATTTAATTTTATTGTATTATTTCTTATAATTATCATTAATTTTGTTATTATCATATTCAATTAAATGATTTTTAATTTTCAACCAGTGAAAAATAGATCTACTTCCAATTTTGCAGGGTTTCTCTGGTCCATGTTCTTTAGCATTTAAGATATGATATCATTTAACTAACTTGACAATAACTAGATGATGATTATATTTAACTTTGTTTACGAACATTTTAGAAGCTTATTTAGTGTAATGATCCCTTTAAAATTAAATTTATATTATAATTGGGTGGAATACTGCACCAATGCTGTATTATTTGTATTTTGTCTGTTTTTGTAAATCATTTAAGTGTCAATGAATTCTATCTTTTAAATACTGTTTTTCTTGCCTGTATAAATATCATGACATTTATGGAATCTAGTTAATTTTGGACCTGATTTATTTTCATTAAATTAAAGGTAAATTATTACTAACAAATTAAATTATTTATATTATAGTATAGGTAGGTCATTCCTTAGTTACCCTGGAATAGGCTGTTTATATTTGAAAAAATAGCAAAATCCTATTAACAAAACATTATAAATTAAAATAAATTTTGTAATGGTTGCGTTGTTGACTGCATTTATCTTTTTTTAATATTTTCATTTTTATGTTTGCTCTAATGTTCATTATTTGACTACAGGTGAAGAGTCTGGGACATCTTGTACAGGTGGAGGAAGTGAAATATCTTCATCTTCTGGAATTTCACCCCGCCCATTGAAAAAACTGGTCCTGAAATCTGGGAATAAGAAAACTCAGCCTTTGCTGACTCCACCTGATAGTCCAACATCTAGGCGTTCAAAATAATTTAAATTTAATTTACTTCTCCCTCTAGAGTTTTTTCTATTATAATACATGTATATACATATTTTTT
>KZ807286.1:27774-42029 GCA_000696205.2 Oncopeltus fasciatus | reverse complement strand
CTCCAAGTAGCTTCCAGGAAAGCCTGAGATGCCCACAGATTCCAATAGGACTGCCACAGTGTGAGGAGGATCTCCCAGCACCCATCTTCATTTTGGGACTCGTAGCTGCTCTCTTCAGACCGATAAGTACCCTTGGTGCACATTATTTGATAGAGGGGCAATTTTCTGGAGACTTTATTAAGTCCCAGATTGATTATTATGCTGCATAATTTTGTATTATACTTAAATCTTTAACTTTCATATTCCTTATTTTTATAATTCCTTTCAAGGCCTTTAAAACATTATTTTTTATTTATTAATAATTGGGAAGAAATTATTCAGACCAATTTTCTTGTATTACCAAAAAGGTAATACTTATATTAGTAATATAGCAGTAGGATAATATAACTAATTGTATTATTAATTGGAAAACATTTCTTTTTTTACTATTGTCATTATACTGTGTTAGAAATTAATATTATTTATTATTATTCACAAGAAATATTATTTTATTATTTGTTTGTTGGTATTCAAAGGAACTACTTAAGGAGATCATTTTTTCTCTTATGTTTATATTAATAAATTTATTTTATTTATCGCTCTAATAATGCTGGCTGATATTTCCCACTTCTCCTATGGTATACAGTCCCCATATTTTTAACAGGATGCATAATTTTGTAATTTACATTTTTTGTAAATAGTTTTAAGCAATTTGATTACACATTCTTCAACCACTTAATAATCATAAGAAATATTCTACACAGTATTACAGTAAAATAGAAAGAATAACATGAGAAATTACCTGCAGCTGGAGAATAGAAATTTGGAAATCTGTTTCATCAAATATGTATGGAATACTCCATCCTATAGGTCCAAATTTTTTTCTTTCACAAACAATTCCATGAAAAAATGTTACAGAATATAATAATTTAGTGAAAAGAGTTTCCTTGCCAGGACAGGATTCATAGTAGTCTAGATCACATAGTGGCTCACTACAATATCTCAATAATAATTTTTTTTTAAGTTCAATTGGTTCTTCATTAATTATTTTCACTCCTCTTTGTAGAATTGAAAAAGGAAACTAAAATAATTAAATATTTTTAATCATATAATACATTATAGGCGACTTAACCTTGTAAGCTAATTTTCTCTAAACATAAGGAGGTTGCGGCCTTATTGCTCTGCCATAACAGCTTACAAAGGTTATTGCAAAGGTAGCCAAAGGTTCCACAGGTTATACACTAACATTCTAATATGTATATTACTAACAATAACAACATTCATCCCACACCATAGATCATGGTCAGTTACAGTACATTTCTGATAGAGGGGGCACCTCTGCACACTTCTCTGCCCATGCAAGTGGTCTATATTAATAAATGTAGCCATAACCTTCTTCTTTGTGTTAAAAATTACTATATATGTTAAATTATAGTTCCACTTTTAGGAATCATCAACCATTATAAATCCAATCTGCCATTAGTTCAGTAGGTTATTTTACATAGTTAAATGTACCAGTAGAGCCAATGTGAGACTGCCAGTGATTTGGCACCAGGATGTCACATGGTACATGAATTATGGTTTAAATTAACATGAAAATTTAGCACCACTGCCTTGAACTTCGTTCAACAATGAGAAAATTAAATAGTAAAATAATTTTAACTTTTCTGAGATTGCAGAAATTATTAGTTTTTATTGGTCTTGAATGGTACTCAATATGAGACAAACCCACAAGCCTAGACAGAACATGAGAGAACAATGGGGAAAGTAAAGAAAATTTAAAGAGAAGAACATGATTGGTGGAAGAGTCTGACCGCAGTACAAAGGAATTTGCCAAGAGAAGTGCATAAATAAAACACTGCTTAAGATTCAATCAGGGACCATACTCACTCGTTAGTAACTCATCCTAAGGGCCAAGAAAAGGAATGAAGCTTATATTAAATTTTGGAGATTTACATTATAAAACTATTTTGTAAATAGTTCTATGACTCTCTTCAACTACTTAATAATCCAGAGAAATATACAACACAGTATTAAGGGAAAATAAATTAAGGGGGAAAAAAAACTTGAGAAATTACCTGTAGCTCCTTTTCCTAAAGAGAAAAAGAAATATTTTTTATCGAATAAGAATGGAAAACTACTTCCTTCAGATCCAAATTTTTTTCTTTCGTGAACAATTCTATAAAAAATGAAAATATTACATAATAAAATAATTTAGTGAAAAGGGTTTCCTTCCCAGGATAGGATTCATAGTAGGAATATTCTAGCCTAAGACGTCAACAAGTTAACATCAGCTCCATGTTTTTTGGTGTTTTAAGTGATGCACCATTTGTTGTTTTTTTTTCTACCAGAGAGGTTGACTATTTTTACGAAATATTCCAGTTACCAAGTTCCTGACTGTGGTGTATTTTGTGAGATATGCAGCATTGGAGAAATAGCACTGTTGAGGAAATAAACTAAGACTGCTGAGCCCTCAGGAATTAGCACATCTTCTGCTACCTCACAATCTTCATAAGCCCTCATTCCCCACTAGCGCCCTACAGGTGACTATTTTTATTTGCATTTACTCATCATATCTTTCATAGTCATGCTGGAGTCTCCAATTTGTGAAAAATGCAATTGGTCGTGAGGACAAATGTTCTCTTGCATGTTTAGAGTGCAAGAACTCTCCTTTAAGACCTCATTGCAAAATATTGTTCCCTTTTTCTCAAACATCATTATTTGTGGCGATTTTAATTCCAACTTCCTTTCAAACTCCTCAGAGAAAATATACTTCTAAAGTTTGTTTTTTTCCCTCAACTTATTCACTGTTCCTTTTTCCTCTACACATCACTTACGACTCTCCAACACTTGGCTAGACATTTTGTCATTAATTCCTCTGCGAATCTTGTTTCTACATCCCAGCATTCTTTAAGCTTCCTATCCAATCATGATATGATTCAGCTGTCCTATAACTTAACCACCTCAATATTCACTCCTAAATATGTATCCTTTCGTAAAACTGAGTGTCTTACATTTGAGATCACTCAGAATGACCTGGAAGTAGATGATTGGGATCCAGTGTTTTCAGGAACTTTCCATTGATACCATGGTCGATTTCCTCACAAAAAATATTTTCATTCTCAATAAGCATGCTTTATTAAACTTTATTTTATTCATAAAATATGGAGGGCGCTGATAACCTCAGCAGTTGGGCGCCAAAAATCCCCAATAAACAACAACAGCATGCTCCTATTAAACCACCTTATCTGTCACTCACCCGCTCCGTGAATGAGTGAAGAGATGCGCGAGATAAGAAGGCATTGAGAGGGTGCCAGATGACTTTATAATTTACCAGAAGCTACAAAATCAGGCTCGATCAGCAATAAGGAAAGCAAAGACTGCATATTTGCATGGTGTTTTGTCCTCTGCTATGGATTCTAAGTCTACCAGATCAACTGTTTACCCAGCAACCCCAGACAAATTATGCCAATTTTTCTTCATATTCTTCCTTATCTTTCCCATGTCAATTACCCATACCTATACTGGCCCTTCCTTCAGTGATAAAAACTTTTATTTCTCTTACATTACCCCCTCTTACATATTAGAAACTGTTATGAAAATCCAAAGTCATTCTTCCAGTACTCATTCGTGTTTACAACTTTTCACTTCATAATTCAGTCTTACCTACAGTATGGAAAACAGCCATTGTTAAGCCTCTAAGTAAAATCCCTACTCCTTCCTCACTCAATGATTTCCAGCCAATATTCATACTGTCTAATCTCTCCAAACCACTTGAGAAACTTAATCAAATCCAAATGTCACAGTTCCTGGAAAACAACCAGCTCATTGATCCTTTACAGTCTGGCTTCCAGCCTGGATTTTCCACTCAGTCCGCTCTAGTGAAGATTCCTACTGTTATTCAAAATGGGAAGAGCAAAAAAGTCATAATCCTCATCTTATTGGACATTTTAAAAGCTTTTGATACTATAAATCACTCCATACTCCAATCCAAACTTGAAAAACTACCCTTCTCCAACAGTATGCTTCTTTGGTTTCATTCTTTCCTATCACAATGTTTCCAAGTTGTTTCCATTCCAGAAAAACTTTTCTTATCTTCCCTTCCTACTCCTACAGGAGTCCCTCAGGGCTCTTATCTGTCTGCTACCTTTTTTGTTCTTTCATTAATGACCTCCCAGCCACTATCCAGTATTGTTCTTACCATCTTTATGCTGATGATTTCTAACTTAACCATTAAAACAAGAAGTTAATGAAAGTTGATTTGGAGTTTGGAAACCATTGCCATCAGTATTAAGGATCTTATCAGAGGTGGAAAGTAGAAATTCAAAAATAGACTTAAAAGCATTAGGGATAACATTTGCTTATGAAGACTGAAATACTTTTTCATTGGAGCTCCATTAGATCTATAAAAACTTATTAATAATGAGAATTATTTGATCTACAGACTACAAAAATTAATAATGAGTGTGGAAAGTTTCTTACAATTTGGAAATTGTTTATATGCATAAATTTTACATACCAGATATATTATCATGAGTATATTAGTTTGTGTCTGAACTAAAAATTTTATTCTTTGAACAAGTGAAAAATTCGTTCCAATAACCATTAAAAGTTCTTTTAAATATTTTGAATGGTTTTATTTAATCTTCCATTGAATAGATCATTTTTAATTTTCCCAAATTTTTAAATTTGTAATTTAATTTTAAAATATTATTCAATATTCAAACAATATAATAGGACATTTAAAAATTTAAACTTAACAAATAATCATGGTCTTTAAATTGTAGTATTTTATTAGAAAAAACAAGAAATACAACACCAACTATAGCAGATTCAATTTGTATGTACAAACATAAATCATGCATCTTTGATTTGTAGAACTCATACACCACTGAATGGTACCTCATTGGAGCCTTTCTTTAATTATGGTATCTAGAATCAATTTATCTCAAACATAAGCATCCTCAATCATTATGTATTTCACATTGTTACTCTTTTCTGAGACCTCAAAGTTTATTTAATTCAGAGGAGATAAGAGAAACATCTGATATCAGATTATTCTCTTATTATTATTATTATTATTATTATCAGATTATGTAAAAAAGTCATATTGCTCAAATATATGTAAAATCAATTTGTTTATAAAGGAATAGATTTTTTTAAATTTAAGTTACTTAATTTTTCATTTCATTTCATATAATTAAATGAAAGCAAAGAGAACTTATTTTCATGGTGCTTTGTCCTCTGCTCCGGATTCTAAATCTAAATGGGAGTGGTTTGTTGTCTTTTTCTCTGTAAGTCTACTAGATCAACTGCTCACCCCGCAACCCCAGACAAATTCAATGCGCATTTTTCTTGAGTCTCTTCCTTACCTTTGCCATATCAATAATCCATACCTAGTGGCCCATCCTTCAGTGATAAAAACTTTTGTTTATCTTATATTGTTCCCTCTGACACATTAGAAACCATTATGAAAATTCAAATGAATACAGTAGGGCACGATGGTCTCCCAATTCATTTAATAAAATTATGCCTACCAGTCACTTTTCAGTATTCGTTCATGTTTACAACTTTTCCCTACAAAATTCAGTTTCTCTTAAAGCATGGAAAACAGCCATTGTTAAGCCTCTAAGTAAAATTCCTACTCCTTCCTCACTCAATGATTTCCGGCCAATATTCATACTGTCTAATCTCTCCAAACCACTTGAGAAACTATTTCAAATCCAAATTTCGCAGTTCCTGGAAAACAACCAGCTCATCGATCCTTTCCAGACTGAATTTTCCAGTCAGTCCGCTCTAGTGAAGATCACTACTAATATTCAATGTTCAATGGAAGAGCAAAAAGTCACAACTCTACTTTTAAAAAAGTCGATCACTCCATACTTCTATCCTAACTTGAAAAGCTATCTTTCTCCAACAGTACACTCCTTTGGTTTCATTCTTTCCTGTCGAAACGCTCCCAAGTAGATTCCATTAAGGAAAAACCTATCTCATCTTCTCTTCCTACATCTGCAGGAGTCCCCTCAGTGCTCTAATCGGTCCACTACCCTTTTTTGTTCATTATTAATGATCATTAATCATAAATCAGTACTTTCCCGCCCCACCCATTCTCGACTTTTTGACCTTTATCTTCCCCCTTACAAATCTGCTGCATTTAGTCGTTCCTTCCTCATCAGATCCTCCTGGCTCTGGAACTCGATCCCTCTAAATATTCGTCACTCTTCCTCGCTCGCATCCTTTAAATNCTATCCTCTTAGAATTGAAAAATGAAAAAGATTTTAACAATATAACACAAAATGTAACAAAATATGATAATTATGATGTTACCCTCACCCCACATAGGACTCTTAACTTCAAAATATTTTATAATATTAGCCTATTCTTTATTTATACTTTTTATTTTTATTTTTGCAACTAGGTTTAGTCGCTAAAATAAAAATAGTCGGTTTAGATCAGCTATACTGTCAGCTGTGACCTTGTTATTCAAGGGGACTTATATCCCAGAATAAAAATTTGTTTTCTTCCTTTCTTTTTTCATTACCTCCCAGCCACTATCCAGTATTGTTCTTGCCAACAATTTCTATTTTACCATTCCTTTCCTCTCTTCGGAACTAAGTAAATAACTAAATAAAAGATTGACCTGGGCGGGATTTGAACCCGCGGCATCAGGATTGCGAGACCAGTACGGATCCCCTGAGCTAGCCTGGGGCCCCAGGTTGAGGATTAAAGCTTTATGTTACAAGGATTAAAATAAATGTTGGTGATTGTTTGAGTTTAAAATTTTCTCTACACAGATTACCCTGGAGAACAGTTGAAAGACGATATCCATTATCCAGTTTACGATATGTGATGTTTGACAAATCTAACAGCTAAGATATCCAAGGAAGGAACTGAAGAGTGAAAAAAATTAAATTTAATATCATGAGATGCTGGGGCAAGCAATAATTCTTGATAGTGGAACTAGAAAGAATTCTGCCCCTCTTCATGAATTTTGGTTGTTTAGAAAAAAATATAACTCTTTATACTGGGCAAAATGCTTGTTAAATGAGACGCAAGCACAGAGAGGTTTTACAATATTATCCACTAATGTCCATTTCAAATTTTTATAGCAGTATTACAACACATGATGCAATTATTATGATTTGACCCAGTTATTATGTACAGACCCTGTCCTCCAACTACAACCCTTCCCATCAACACATACCATGCACAGGCAGGTGAATTAGGATGGTATGACAGTTCACTGTTGAAAAGAGTGAAGCAGGAAGAAATGAGCTCTTGAACAAAAGGGATATTATAATAGTTGTGAAGAGAGGAATTGGATAGGAATAGGAAGCACTAGAGATTATTCTGAGGGTTATGGATTCTTTAAATGTTGGAATGCTTTGTGGCAGCCCAGATTTCTACACCTTATGTCAAAACTTACAGGTTGTAGTAATGTTTTGTAGAGCGACAGTTTGTTTCATATTGTAAGACTGGAGTTCCCATTCATGAATCTTAATATAAGTCCATGTCTTAGATTGAGTTCTTGTATTTTAATTTTAGTATGTTTGCCCCCTATGAGTCGTGACTCATGATGGAACCCCAGGTAACAAACCCAATTTGAGAGTGGTAAACGAATATTGATAAATTTCACAATTCCAAAAAAGTTTTCTATTCTGCAATTGGAAATTAACTTGAACGTATTTAGCTTCATTGATTTTTATTCTCCATTTGTCACACAATCATTTGATATTTTTGAGATGATCTCGTAGGTTTTAGAAGCAGTTTAAGACTCGGGTTGGGAAGAAAGGATAGCCTTGTCTTCTGCAAATAGATCTATGAGGGTACTTGGATGGGTAGGGAATTATATGATTAAAAAAAAATTAATTTCAGCTTGTTTG
The DNA here is from genome assembly GCA_000696205.2 of Oncopeltus fasciatus. Taxonomy (NCBI): domain Eukaryota; kingdom Metazoa; phylum Arthropoda; class Insecta; order Hemiptera; family Lygaeidae; genus Oncopeltus; species Oncopeltus fasciatus. The sequence continues at coordinate 34,167 of KZ807286.1, read as the reverse complement.
AATTTAACAAATCTTAAACAACATTGAACAAAGGCCCTACTAATAATTATTATAATTTTGTAAAACAACATCCCTAAAACCAGCATACTTATTATGAAAATAAGTATTAAAATTAATAATTATGAGTTTATAAAAATTATCAGGACGAAATCATTTTTATTCGATCATGAAATAAATGGGTAATCCATATGAATTCCTGAAAGATGGTAGAACTGCTCTGCTTAAAAAATAAAAGTCTTCAAAATTTTTCTTTGACAGACTAAGGATTTCAAATGAAGAAATAAAGTTACTACCTAAATGCTCCTGAGAAGAATAGAGGATGCTGAATCATACTTATACTCTTATAGAGATATTACATTTGCATTTTAAGACTCCAAAAGAGATCCGATTATGCCATTTTGTAGACTGCTAAAGGGCTTTGAATTCCATTTCACATTTAAAACATTGGTTATAAGCATATTTACAACTGATTTAGTACTCAAATAATCTATTTTATAAAACATAGGTTTTATAAGACTTATAATTTTAGCTTATTTAAGCTCTCTAAGCTATTCTATCAGGGGTAAAAAGGGGTGCATCATGATACCAAAAAATAAATTTGTCTCAAAGAACTCATCGAGGTGTTATCTTTAACCTACATTTATTTTTCTAGTTTGTTGCGGTACTGGAACAAAGATGTTCAGGGCTAAATATGTTCAGAGAAGTAACCAGTTAATACTTGCAGAAAATTATAAATTTCTCATAATAAAGTTAAACAAAATATATTATGTATAATAATAAAGACAGCTAGCTCCTAGTCAATAGGTTTGTTGAATTAATCTATAACTTTAAGCTACTTGTCTAAAAGTTTGCTTAAAGTTTTGAACTTGAGAATTGACACAGACTATGAGATTTTGTAAGTATTGAAGACTATATTGCCTTTATGTAGTTTAATTTGCAGCATTGAGTTGAATGACCAATCAAGGATTGTTGGGACTAGCAAATGACTTAACATTATAAACAAAGAGGGGAGAAAAAAAGCTGGCATCTAGAAAGAATTAATGTACCTCTTGCTAGAGCAATAACTGGAGCATTTGAAAACAACTGCAAGATTTAAAAAAAATATTACTCTTGAAGAACTCATTGGTGGATCAAGGAGGAACTATATGAAATTTGTCAGACTGCTTTTAAGTTTGCATCAACCTCATGAGCTTACTATAATCCAAGAATATTCTTTTTGTTTATTTCAGTAAATAATTTGTCTTTTTAACTAGTTAGAAGAGGTACAATTTGATTACTTAATGTTTTGTGCCTTGTTTATGGGCATATAAATAAAAATACATGTTGGACATTGAGCAAATATTATTCATTAGCAGATGTTTTTTAATTATACTCTCGAATCCTCTTTTATCTGTAGCATTCTGAAATTCATAATTTGTTTTACAATGATGATAATGTAGTCTATAATAAATAGGTTTTTAATTTCTTCTGACCCATCTCTAGCATTCTCTCTATAAGAAGAGTTTCATTATTACCATGTCATTTTTCAATAAAAATTTAAGATTCAGTCTGCGCTTAGCCTCGGTAGTGAATAGACCCTATCTTGAGCTCCCGGGGATTAGTCTTATCGGCTACAGCTTGCTTCCTGCTGCTCGCTGCTAGCCGAATTTTTCAGGGAAGTACACACCCAATTTTTTTATTATCTTTTCTTAACTTTTCTTCTGATTTTTTTTCTTAGATATTATCTCTACGGATAAGGAGTATATGCTTACTTTGGATCCAAAATCTCCAGATGTAGGTGGACCATCCTTTTTTAAAAATAAAAATGGCTCGTCCACAAAATATTTAGTTGCGGCCTTAAATAACAATTGCAACAAAACATTCAATGATTACAGCCCATTTAAAGTCTGTAGATTCATAAAATCTTATGCACCACAAACAAAAGCTTCCATTAAAAAAAACCACCACTATTCTTTTGGAAATTAAAAAAGAAAAATATTTTACAATATATCACAAAATGTAAGAAAATATGATAATTATGATATTACTCTCACCCCACATAGGACTCTTAACTTCTCTAAGGGAGTTATATAGTCAAACGAACTACTCCATTGCCCTGAAGAAGAGATTGAAACAGAATTAAAATCACATGATGAAGTTAAAGCGCATAGAATACATAAAAAAGAGCAAGGTAAAAAAATTCCGACCCCACACATAATACTAACCTTTGAAAAATGCCAACCACCCGAAAAAATAGCCCTAGATTTTCAAGTCCTCAAAGTAAGCCCATACGAGCTCAACCCCTTTTTATGTTATTGTTGTTTTAAATACCGTCACTCTAGTAAATACTGCCCGAAGAAGAAAATATGCGAAAAATGCGGCAGCGACTAGCATGAGTAATGCATGTACTGAAATTACAAAATGTATAAATTGTGAAGGACAACACCCAGCATTTGACAAAATATATATTTGAAAAATGTGTGGCCTTTGAGAAGGTTTCTTATAGAATTGCAGAGAAAATTTAAAAAAAAAATAAAAATAAACCAATAAACCAAAAAATAAAAAATGTTTTAGCGATGAAATAAAAGTTGAAGTAAAACCGCATGAAAAACTGAACGCATCAATCGGAATAATTTACTGCTCCGACCTCGACGAAAAAACCATTCTTGAAGAATTGAAACCCCAAAATATTAAGGGCGTTAAAAGAATAATATCGAGAAAAAACGGAAAAGAAACTAAGACTCATGTATATAAAATTACTTTTGACCAACTTAAGTTACCTGCCTACGTTAAGGTAGGATTTCATAAAATAAATGTCAGACCCTACGTACCCAATCAAGTCAGATGCAATAAAATGTTTCAAATTTGGTCACATTGCATTAATCTGCAAAAACGAACAAATGTGTTACTTTTGTAGTGAAAACAAACATGACGGATCGCCATGCAAAACTACAACTGCAATATGCGTTAATTGTAACCAGAACCACACAAGCACTGAAAAAAACTGTCCAAAATTTCTTGAAGAAAAAAAAATTAAAGAAATTCAATTTAGCGAAAGAATAACTTACAACATGAGAGTTTGTTGATCGTAGATATTATTCTAAGATGATTTTAGTTGGGGTTCGGTCGAGGTAGATCCAATTTTTTTTTTTTTCAAATTGTTTTCATAAACTTTTAATTGTCTTACATAGCTTTCTACTTTCATACTCTTGATATCACATTATATTATAATTCTCTATTATACTAATTTCAAATATTACTGTATTCTCATGACATTGTATTTCTACAGCCCTGAAGATGGCTTACAATGTAAGCCGAAATGTTGTCAGATAATCCTTCATTAAAAAATACATTTTTTTAATTTGTGTTTTTTTTGGATCTACCTCGACCGAACCCCAACTAAAATCATCTTAGAATAACTTACAACGCAGCTAAAAAGATTTTTAAGGAAATAGTAGCCCCTACATTCAGCAAATCTTTTGCTAGTGTAGTGAAAAATCCAAGGATAAATAAATCTAACGATGAATTTATTCAAAACAAAACCTCTTCAACGAGCGTCCTGTATTATCAGGCACACGCTCCACAAAATAACCAGGCACGAGAGCTGCCTGATATTGAGGGAAAAGCCCTCCCACCCCTAGTACCAGGGGTTTCCCCTCCCTTGCCCCTTCCACCCCAGAACAAGGGGGGAACCCCCTCCGCTCTGCCCCCTCCACTATCCCATCCCAAATCCCCTATCCCACCCCCTGAGGCTCGGCCTTCTTCGGATCCGTTCGGAATTTCCCGCGACGAAACGACAGCCTCAGATGAGAGTGTTTGGCAGATATCGCCGCCTCTTCCCCAGCGCACGGACCACCAGCGAGCGTGGTCGCCCCCCTCTCCCGCATTAGAGATAGAAATATCTACGAGTGAAGAAGGAAACGAATTGGATATATCCAATTCCTTCAAATAATATATATGTGTGTATAATGATTAATGATATGTGCAAAACTACAGCTAATTGTAAAATTAACGAAAGAAAGTTAAATTCTAATTATTTATATAAAAATATACATCTCCCTAATAAAACAGAATACACCGACAAGCTAAATCCAGTACACTACACACTTAAACAAAAATCTTCATCTACAAAAATTAAAACCAACAAAACAATCTTTCACCATCTCCTTAAATATAACTATCGTAAAATAAAAATATTAGTTACTCTACATTCTCTGCTTCCATTACAAATGGGCCGAATTAGCAATGAGGGAGGGGAAAAAAAAAAAAAAAAAAAAAAAAAATCTTGGTTTACTGTATTATTGTATAATTATATTTTCATTTTAAACTGCCTGTAAACTCCAATAATATTAGTTTAGTTCAGTGGAATTGTAATGGTATACGGTCACATTACCAAGACCTTCAGCTCCTTCTCCATGACTATGATCCAGCAATTGTTTGTCTTCAAGAAACTCACACTCGTACCTTTGACTCCATCAAAATTAGAGACTATGAGATATATCGCAATGACTACACCCATTGTGACCGGGCATGCCGAGGCATTCTCACAGCCATCTCGCTCAAAATCAATTCTGAGCCTTTTCGGCTTAGAACTAATCTTCTTGCCCTTGCCATAAAGCTAAATCTCGACATACCTGTTTACATTGTCAACATTTATATTCCACCTGATGAGCAAATAAACAATCAAGATGTTTTTCAACTTCTAAATCAAATCCCAAAACCTCTTATAATAATGGGTGACTTCAATGCTCATCACCCAGCATGGGGTTCAGCAAAAGCAAATCCCAGAGGGGCCTCCCTCGAAAAAATAATTTCTGACCTCAGTCCCCATATACTTAATACAGGTGAACCAACCTTCATCCATTCAGGCTACGGAACACCATCCCACATAGATTTAACCATATATTCTACTTCATTATTACCCTACGCCACGTGGAATGTCACCCCTGACCAGTATGGAAGTGATCACTTCCCAGTCTTAACAACGTTCTTTGGGGAAACCCCTAAATTAACCCAACGAAGACGATGGGTTTTAGATAAAGCCAATTGGGAAAATTATTCCAAAGAAGTCAAATTGAGCAATTTNTGGGATTCCTCAGGGATGTGTTCTGAGCACAACACTTTTTCTAATAGCCATGAATAACATCACTGATGTCTTGACAAAAAATGTTAAAGGATTCCTTTTTGTCGATGACTTCAGCATCTTATGTAGGTCTTACAGCATAGACTTTATCAGAAGGCAGCTACAGACCATCCTAAATCGGCTGCAAGAATGGTCAAGACTAACGGCTTTCAATTTTCTACAGATAAAACAAAGTGCATAATATTCCACAGAAAGCGTCAACCTATTAACAATTCACCTCTACTATTGAACAACATTCCACTTCAATATGAACCAGCAATCAAATTCCTTGGCTTAATCTTCGACTCAAAACTTTCCTGGACTGCTCACATCTTAAATCTAAAAAAAAAAAGCTGCCGAACATCTAAAACTACTTCATGTTCTCTCTCATTTAAAATGGGGAGCTGATAGGAAAACAATGATAACCATATATAAGGCACTAATTCAATCAAAAATCGACTATGGAAGCATTGTATACAAACTCGTGTTTTGAATATATTAGATCCAATTCACAATACTGGCATTAGATCTACTACTGGCGCTTTTTGCACAAGTAGGGTGTTAAGCTTATATGCCGAATCTGGAATCTATCCTCTGCAATTTTGAAGACAAAAATTGGCATGCAAATACCTAAGCAGACTCTATACCCAGCCAAATCACCCCACTTATGAAACAACTTTTAATAACAGATTAAGTCACAAATATGCAGGAGTTAATAATACATCTCTCCCAATAGCTATAAGAATGTCCAGGCCCATAGAATGTTAAAAAACATTCAGCTACATCACTCAAATCACTCCCTGCCACCATGGAAGATCACTACTCCCTTTACTGACCTTAAAATGCTCAAAATAGTTAATAAGAAACAAGAGACCAATAAAACAATAATTCAACAAAACTTTTTAGATACAATAGAAAAATACCCAGAGGCAAAAATTTACTACACAGATGGCTCCAAAACAGATAGTTCAACCACTTTTGCAATATACTCAGATAAGACCACCATGAAATTCAAAATAAATAAACTTAATAGTGTCTACTCAGCCGAACTCTCTGCTATACAAATATCCCTCCACCATAGTTTCCATGCTACTGAGACAACAATAATAATATGCACTGACTCCCTTAGCTCCATCAGAGCTATTACTAATCCAGATACAAATAATCCAATAGTTAACAAAATTCAACAGTACATTGCTGAACTAAAATATATCCACAAAAAAGTAGTGCTTCTGTGGGTACCAAGTCACACTGGAATCACTGGAAATGATAAAGTAGACTATTTCTGACCT
>KZ807286.1:13246-27100 GCA_000696205.2 Oncopeltus fasciatus | reverse complement strand
ATGGCGTAACCAAGTCATATCTAAATTTTTTTGTAATATAATTGTGTTTATATCTATATATATGCATATGCTTGGGAAAAAGAAAAACATTTATTTAAATTGAATTAATGAAAAATAATTCCTCGGCAACTGAGATGTTTGTTGCCAATAAAAAACCCAAAAAAAACCAGAGAACACATGTATTCGACCACGAGGATGGATCATTTCCGAAAGCGCTCGCCAACAGAAGATGGTTTGCAGAAACCAATAAAGATGGTTTACGAAAGGTATGACACATATTTTTCTTCATTTGGCCCATAAGCAACTATCACTGAATTAAATTTCTCTCCTTCCTGTAAGTATAACTTCATGATTTGGCTAAATATCCATAATAAAACAAATTAATTGTGTTTGTAAGCACAAAATTCTTTGATTCATTATGGAAGTCAGGTCATAATGCAACAAGAATCTAACTCCGCAGGCTGCTCACTCATGTAGCAGAGACTGAAAAATAGAAGAGGTTAGTCATTTATATTAATTTCCCCCTTTTCCTTATTTTTGAATCTTTAAAAAAATTTTGGTTCCCATTCCATGTCAAATTCAGTAAAAATAATCCATTTTCCAATAATTTTTCATTTGAGAGCTTCCTTCCTTCCCTGGAGTTGCTTGGACGACCTAAGAAAGCTGATATTAGGGTGATTATTGATACTGATCATGATTTGAATTGGGAGGGTGAGTGATGTCTTTAAGTTATATATACTACTATATTTCGCATAATAATAACTTACAGTTATAATATTATAACTCTTAAACATTTTATATGCTAAAGAAATAAGTAAATTAAATATTAAATTAATGATACATAGGTAGTGTAATTGTAAGCACTTTTTTAAAAACAAATTAAATTGAACTCGGTATTTATGTTTAAAATATGGATAAAAAAATTAACATACATAATAGCAAGAATTTGTAGTTAGCCATAGCCTGAAGTCAGTCGAGACATTTGGATGATATAATGATTCAATAATCTGTACTAGATTTGGTAACCAGCATAATGAAAGATGGCAGTTTTGCAAACATAACCAGTGTCCATTTTTCTTGGCATCTTCAATTTCTTCAATAGTAGATTGGTCCTGAAATAAATAAATAATGTTTTTACTACAACATTATTTATTAATATTTCAAAGCATTTGTTAATGCTATTACTATAAGCTTTTAATATTCATTCAGTTTTCTGTGTAACATTCTATATATCCAATTGTGGATATGCTTTAATTTTGTTTAGGTTTGCTAATATTTTGTATTTGCTTTCTCATTGAACTCAGGTTATGTGCTGATTTTTTAAGAAGTATTAATAACTACTTAATAAGAACAAAGAAAATACCTTCAAGAGAAATGAATTTTGCTATATATCATGTTATTAAATGCCAAAGAAACATTTTATAAAGCAAAAAGAAAATAGACAATCTATTTTTTATGGTTCTTGAAGGAAGTTTTATTTTTCATAACTGGATTTCATAAAGCATATTTATAGCACGCAAATCCCATCATCCACATTTATTAAACACTCAGTACTTTCAGTGTCTAAGGTCTCATATTAAGAGCTATTATAATTCAAGTCAACTTCAATGATATCTAAAGACTATTGAACTAGTGAAAAATGGATTGATAGACAAATATTGTTTTAGAAAAATATATTTTATTTTAAGTCATAAATAAATTTTGCTATCTAGTTTTAAAAAATCAGCAGACTCCATTAGAAAATAAAAATGAGAGAGGGTCCCCTACCCCAAGATATAGAATGGTTATAATTTTCCCTTTATTGATGCCAATAACATTGAGGATACAAACAATTTATTCATACCAATTCATTACAATGTTTGTTAAATATTAATTTAAAAGTATAATGTTCACAAACATACCTGATTTTTCAGTAAAGAAATGGAGATAAAAGTGCACCGTTTTTTTTCTCTTTTAATAAAAGAAAGTAATTTTTGCATTGGATCATTCCCAGGTGAAGAAATAACTATTAAAGGGAGTGTGCTGTCTGAATCTTCAAATGCATTTTTAATATCGTACTTAGGAGTCGATAGAAATTTCTCCCCAATTTCATTTTTAATAAATGAACATACTTCAGAATGGAACTAAACAACAAATATATATCAGTATAAAATCAAGAGCTACTAAGTGTTAGTTAGAAATAAATTAGCATGACACCTAAGCCTGAAATACATTTTATAATTAACTAACACATGCTTATATGTTTTTATACACATAAGTTACTAAAACAAATGTTTCTTGAGAATATTTTGACACACATAAATACATATTTAAATATACATTCACAAATTATATATTTATATTTGAGTAAATATAGTGATTTATTATTCACAGTCCTCAGACATATTTACCAATACTTCTTCCGAGTTCAACCATGTCTTGGAGTTTTTAGGTGCCAAGCTTTCGCACATCGTGTGATGGCTTCTTCAGGGCTGAATGGAAAATGAGGATGGCTTGGAACCTAAAAACTCCAAGACACGGTGAACCCGAAAGAAGTATTGGTAAATAGTTATTTATTCTTAAAATAATTCATTACTTCCATTCTAATGGTTTCAATAATTTTAAAAATACAGCAATAACCTTTAATGAATAAAGTATCTTTAAACTTTTATTTAACATCTTAAACTTAAATTTCAAATTATTCCACTCACCCGGTCTGGCCTGATAATTGTCATTAAAATAATTTTCTTAAATGAAGTCAATTTATTAAACCATGGACAGGGAATGTCTTCACTTTTTATATTTGTTGAGAAGTATACTGTCTTCCAAATATCAATGTGTTCAATAAATTTCTTAAAAAAATCTGCCAATGAAATATATTTACTTTAGAAACACAAACCTCTCTCACTTTTCTTATTAAAAAAATCAATGATACCCCACAAATAATTGGCTATTTTGTTGTAAATATTATACCAACAACAAAACTTATAATATAAATAAAGTACCCACTATGGGCCCAATATTTTTGTACTGGAACTGCCTAGTACTACCACATCAATAATTATAAAGGACACTATTTAGGAGAATTAATATGATAGACTTGAGCATGATGGTTAAGGTACTGGACTCCTGAGCCAAAGGTCCCAGAATCAATGCTCACAGCACACAGTAAGTTTTTCTTTGTGTTTCTGTTTGTAATGACCCAGAGGATTCCTGGAGTGCTTTTAGGAAACACCCAGCTCTAATTGGGTATATTCTTAATTGAATAGAAAAAAAAAAAATCAGGGGACCAGTACAGTGTGCTATGGGTAGCAAATAAATACATCCTTAACATGAATTTCCCCCTTGATCAAATATGGCCTGTTACTAGACTATTTAAAAAAAAAAATGATAGATATGATTTGTAACACTATTAAGTGTTAAACTGTCCATGAGATAAGACATCTCTTGGCCACTGTCTTTTAAGGCCAAAAGGGGGTGTTGGCGACTTTCACATTTGCCACAATTTAGTTGAATTAAATTATAATAAATTTTAAGCATATTTGTAATTCAATTGTAAGTTGTGTTGCCCCATCTCACCCCTCTCTCTCACACCTGTCTCTCTCTCTCTCTCCTCGCGAGTGTACAGAGCGGCTGCTTAGTCCCTTGTTAATCCCGCTACTGGACTCTTGCCCCCCTGGGCCTCTGCTTGCCAGTAGTCCTCGCTAGACCACCTAGCCCACTGCATTACTCTGGCAGCCTTCACCTTTTGGGACACTCCAAAGCCTGAGATGCCCACAGATTATTAGGACTGCCGCAGTGTGAGGAGGATCTCCCAGCACCCATCTTCATCTTGGGAATCGTAGCCGCTCTCTTCAGGACTGATAAGTACCCTTGGTGCACATTATTTGAGAGAGGGGCAATTTTCTGGAGACTTTATTAAGTCCCAGATTGATTATATTTAATTTTAAGTTATTTTATTATTTAAGTAATTACAAATTAATTACTTAAGGAGATAATTTTTTTCTTATGTATAATAAATATTAATTTTCTCTATTTTATATTAATAAATTTAATTTATCACTCTAATAATGCTGGTTAATATTTCCCACATCTCCTATGGTCTACAGTCCACATATTATTACTAACAGGGGGACTAGTAGGATAGGTTACTTTAGAGAGGCTTTGACATAGTGGGCTTGGATAAGCAGAAAGGTGTAAAAATGGATAGAGGGTAGAGTGAAAGTGGGCCTAAAAATAGTACTGTCACACCTTCCATTGTGGAAGGTATGACAGTTCTATATTCATTGGTGGTGGAAATAACCTTTTAGATAATTTACCTAAAAATAGTATTCCGCAAAGTTGTTGGAAGTAGGAATCTATAAATCATTGAAGATAAATTTGTTGGTGATGTACTAATAAGTTTTTATGATATGCCATAGAACTTGGATGGATACGGTGCAAGTTGAATTGTTTTGCTGAGCTCTACAATTCAATTTTATCAGTTGTAATAATATATATATATATATATATATATATATATATATATATATATATATATATATATATATATATATATATATATATATATATATATATATATATATATATATATATATATATATATATATATATATATATATATATATATATATATATATATATATATATATATATATATATATATATANTGATATTTTTTTATCTTATATATAAGGTATTACAAAAATGTGTAACACTAAGATATTTTAACACTGAGTACTTAGCACATGCCATAATTTTTATATTAGTTAGAATCAAACAAAAATCTGTCCAAAAATATTTATTTTTCTTTCAAATGTTCTCAATTGTTCTTTCAGTTATTAGCAAATTTTGGTTAATTTTCATTTCACTTTCATATATTGTAATTTCACAAAAACATGTACCAATTTCAAACAATTTTTAATGAGGTGGATCATAAGATCATGAACTACTAATAAATAAAATACTTTAATCCTATTTAATACTAGCCAGATAGTACCGGTGAGTCCCGGCCAGTGAACACCACGTTTGTGTAGCTCCCTGTTATCAAATACTATTTATAGGTTGTAGGCAATGTTATGCCCTGAAAATTAATAGACTACGAGAGCTAAGTGCGCTTAACAAGTGTGTGAAGTTTGGAGAAGTTACGTCACCGACATCTCCCACAATTCAGTGAGTAAAGACAAACGCCTCCAAGCGGGCAGGCAGGGCACAGACTTGTCTGTCTTATCTGTCCCATCCCTCACTAAGACCACTGTCTCAGTACAGGGCTCTCGAGCTCCACGTCCCAGTTCGAGGCTCGGAGTTGTGATATCTAGCAGAGGTAAAGGCAATCGAAGGGGCGGACCCATGACACCTCCAAAAGACAAGAGGAGACACCGGTTAGCGACCAGAACCCCAACTGAGCGAAACAACGCAATGTCAACCCGCCACAGCACCTCACAGGGTGTGACCTCCCATCCTTCCACCACAGCCCCCCCCCCCCCCCCCCTGCCATCCCAGCTTCCGGAACAGAATTCCCAGTCAGAGGAACAATCGCGTTTTGCCACTCACAATCCCTTCCAAGCCCTTCAGGACGTGGAAGGTGAAAATATGGAAGGAGTTTCATCAGTCCCTCGAATAATTCGACCACCGCCAATTTTTGTTAGAAATCTGAACGACTTCACTCTGATGAGCTCCCAGTTGAACGAGCGACTGGGGCCTGGCAGATAAACGTATATTAACAGGCAGCAAGATACTAAAATAATCCCTGATAGCCCAGACAGTTATAAAAAAATAATCCAATACCAGCACCACACATACCAGCTCAAAGAAGAGAGGGCTGTAAGAGTAGCGATTCGTTATCTCCACCTCACAATTTCATCAGACTTCATCAAGGAGGAGTTGGCTGACTTGGGATTCAGTGTCAGAAACGCCATAAACGTGATCATAAGCTGATCCCAGAGAGGTGAGACCTCTGCCTCTAAAACACCCCTGCCAATGTTCTTTGTGGACCTGGAGCCTACGCCCAACGTGCCAGAGATCTACAGCTTGACCTCGCTCGGTCACTGTAGAGTATGAGTCGAAAAGCCACATCCACGTCGAGAAATAGTACAATGCCACAAATGACCATATTGGTCATACAAAAGCCTACTGTGAATACTCTCCACGGTGTGTCAGATGTGGAGGCGCTCATATCAGTACGAGCTGCCCAAAATCACGCAATATTTCAGCTACATGTGCGCTGTGCCGAAAAATCACCTTGCCAACTACAAGGGCTGTCAGATGTACAAGGAGCTGAAACAGCGGACCCTGCCTACTCGTCAACCACAGACTGCAGCTCAGATTCGGAAAGTAGTATCTCCGCCCTCCAGAGTTGTCGAGCCAGGACTGTCCTACGCTCGAATGACGTAATCAACTCAGGATCATCCCAGACAAGACGAGCCACAACCACAACCGCAGGGAGCGACCCACTATCTTTCTCGGGACGACCCGCCCTCATCTAATGATCTCCACACCTTATTTCACTCCTTCTTCTCACAACTTAAATCCCTCATCACACCTCTCATATCCCTCTTGACCAACCTGGTCACCAAAATGACCCTACCAACTCCCACACTATGATTCCCCAATCCAAGAATTCCTTTTCTATCTTTCTATGGAATGCTAACGGCATCCGGACGCATACTGACGAGCTCAAACTAGTACTCGACAACAAAAACGTAGACGTAGTTTTACTGACAGAAACACGACTAACTAAACGAAATAATCTAAAAATAACTGGCTACCACACTTATAGGACAGTCCATCCTGACGGGCGAGCTCATGGTGGAACTGCACTTCTTATCAAGAAATCCTATACCCATCATATTTTACCCTCCACGCCCACAGAGTCCCTTCAATCAACAACAGCGTCAATTTCTACAACCTCTTATCCTATCACACTTTCAGCAGCGTATTGTTCTCCAAATAAGCCAATCACTACGCCAGAATTTTTCACTCTCCTCAAAGACCTCGGCCCTCGTTTCCTTGCTGGTGGAGACTATAATGCGAACACTTGCAATGGGGATCGAGAACGATGAACTCTCGTGGTCGATCTCTATATAATGCAGTATCATCCCAAAACCTCTCCACAATTAGTCCTTACTCTCCCATTTATTGGCCCTCCGACGTAAACCGCCTTCCTGATATCGTGGACTTCTTCATCTGCAAAACCTTACTCCTCTTAATTATTCTGCTTCTACCTTCAATGAACTCTCTTCTGACCACAGCCCAGTTCTCCTTAAGTTATCCTTGACCCCTATTCCAAAACAATTGTCCCCCTCCCTCATTAATGTTCCAGTCGACTGGACCTTGTTTAGAACTCTCATAGAAGAGTCTCTTGACCTCGGAATATCTCTGAAAACCTCTGACGAATTAGATGATGCTGTACACTCCTTTACCATAAACCTTCAGAAATGCATATGTATAGCTAATCTCAAACCAAAATTTACCAAATACTCTTCTGAGTCCCAAAAGCCACTCCCAGATTCGCTTAAAAAGCTCATAATAGCGAAACGACGCTCAAGGGCGTTGTTCCAAAAATATAGACACCCCACAAATCGCAAAGACTTTAATCGTCTTTCCAGGCTCGTAAAGCAAAAATTAGGTGCAAAATTAAGGCTTTTTAAGCCCATCTGTCTTCCCTCTCAGCAGGAGACAAATCACTCTGGATTGCTACTCGCAGAATCCTTAAGAGCCATGAAGCTTCTACCCCCTTGCGCCGAGGAGATGGTTCCTGGGCTTCTTCTGACAAAGACAAGGCCGAAATGTTTGCCCAGCACCTCAAGCAAACATTTACTCCTTATTTAGACCCCTTAGACCTGTCCAATACCATGGAGACTGAGGAGTTTCTGGACATGCTATTACCTATGTCTTTACCTCTCAAGGCAGTAACACCTTCCGAGGTCAAGCATATAATCTCTCGTCTGCCTAAGCGCAAATCACCCGAATATGATTTAATCACCGGTCAAATTCTCCGTAATTCCCAAGAAGGCAATTATATTCCTTACCTTTATCTATAATTGTATACTCCGAACAATACACTTCCCACTTCTCTGGAAATATTCCGACATAATATTATTTCTCAAACCTCGAAAACCACCACATAATCCTTCATCCTACCGTCCAATTAGTCTCCTTCCTTCACTTTCTAAGGTATTCGAAAAAATTCTGTTAAAACGAATGATGCCTTCCATTGAACCCTACAATATTCTCCCAAATCATCAGTTTGGCTTTCGATGTAAGCATTCTACTGTCCAGCAGGTGTTTCGCGTCGTAGACTACATTTCCTCTTCCCTTGAGCGCAAAGAGTACTGCCCAGGTGCTTTTTTGGATGTTTCCCAAGCATTTGATAGAGTCTGTCACAGTGGTCTCCTGTTTAAACTGAAATCCATACTTCCTAATAACACTTACCTTATCCTTAAGTCTTACTTATCCAACCGTTTCTTTAGGGTTTAGATTACTCTGATTTCTACCAAGTGGAAGCGGGAGTTCCTCAAGGTAGTGTGCTTGGACCTATCCTATTCATCCTGTACACTGCTGACATCCCTGCCCATCCAAGTACTCTCTTAGCTCTATTTGCGGACGACAAAGCTATCCTATCCTCCCATCCCGATCCTAAAACTTCTACTAAAAACCTTCAAGATCACCNAAAAAAAAAAAAAAAAAAAAAAAAAAAAAAAAAAAAAAAAAAAAAAAAAAAAAAATCTCACAGCCGCTGAAGCAACTCATGAAATTATTAAATATTAAGGAATGAAGGGGAATGTGTTCTCAACCAGTGCACTATGCAGCATTGGTTTGAAAAATTTAGCAGTGGAGACTCGATGTTGGAAAGGAAGAAGGGCTCCAGGATTCCTATATTTAAACATAATTAATAGATATTGATGAGGTTATGATGGCAGCTGTAGAGTCAAATCTACCCAGAAGTACTCCCAAACTTTCCTGGGAGTGTAGTATGTCAAAAGATACTGTTAATCACTATCTACTCTCCAGGGGAAAGGGGAAAATGGCAACAGACTGGTCTCTCAGGAAAACTTATTCCTCAAGAATCAGCTAAGAGGTTAGAAATTTGTGATTATGTAGATTAGATGTGATTAGATAATAATTATTGTGTGTCTGTGTTATGTATGTGGGTTTTCCACTTTTGATGAAATAGTAATGTATACTGATAATTATGAATAATATATAAATTATGTTTATTACATGGTATCCAAAATTTAATTTGTATTTTTATTTCCAGAAATAAATATTCAATTCTATTCTATTTACTATATATGCTACTAAAATAAATGAATTAAAAGTATTGAAGGATAAAAATATTTCTTTACCTTCCATGCAAACACATAGGGACATGAAGGGAAGGGCTTGTGGTATAGGTAATCACCCTATTCTAAATACCTATAGCACTGGGTAGACTTTTATTTCTTGAGACTTGAACCCACAGCACCAGGCAAACAAAACCAAAATAGATCCCCTCGGTTAAACTGGTGCTCCAAAAAATAAATAAATAAAAAATGTAAAAAATATTTACTTTTGAAAGATGGTTTTGTACTTATTTGAAGAATTCCATTCCATATTTTTTCTGGTAGCCAATCTTTGAAAGGATTTATATGTTCAGTAGACAAATTTTCTGACAATCTTTTATATAGGAGATCAGTTTCTGAAGGATCTAGTTTTTTTTCCATTCTGTAAAAAAAAAAGCATTTTGTAAAACAAAATATAACTAATTTTTGCCATGGTGATGTTTTTCAAATATCATTCAAATAAAAATTTATTAAAATTATTGAATAATAACTGTCATAATAATTATTATTGAGTATGTTCCAGAACTATCCTATTTATTCCTTATTTTGTAATTCAAATATATTTAAATTTGTTTAATTATTAGTATAAAAGACAAAAGAAAATTCTTAAAGATGTTAAAAAAGAACAGCAAGGCTATATCCCCACCTGTTTCTCATGCTGAACTCACTATTCTTGACCTTCCCTAGGAAACCTTATCATGAATGAATAATTGAAAACTGTGGAAGAATACACCAATGAACCAATAATCTTTTGGTATTTAGTTTTATCAGGGTGTTTGAATGACTCCATTTTTTATTTTTCTAAAGTTTTATATCATAAAACTATTTTTTGTTTGTCTCTAGTTATTACTGATTCACCCACTAGTGTAAAACATGACATGAAAGATGACTGCATTGAAATATTTATTTTTATTTTTCAAACAGGCTCAAAACTTTTGAGAGTATAATGTAAACCAGGTGTTAAATAACAAGCCAGCTATCTTTTAGTTATCACTAACCAAGAAAAATAAAAGTGCCATCAGCTTTGCTAAATTTCTAAATTGTTCAACCAACTATTTATATTTAAAAAATGCTATTCCTTTATAAATAAATTGATTTTACATATATTTGAGCAATATGACTTTTTTACATAATCTACTACTAATAATAATAATAATAAGAGGATAATCTGATATCAGATGTTTCTGAATTAACATATAACATATTCTGAATTAAATAAACTTTGAGGTCTCAGAAAAAAGTAAAAATGTGAAATACATAACGACTGAGGATGCTTATGTTTGAGATAAATTGATTCTAGATATCATAATTGAAGAAAGGCTCCAATGAGATACCATTCAGTGTTGCATGAATTCTACAAATCAAATATGCATGATTTATGTTTGTACGCACTGTTAAGTTATAGAACATATTCATAATCATACAAATTGAATCTACTATAGTTGGTATAAACTGAAATCCATACTTCCTAATAACACTTACCTTATCCTTAAGTCTTACTTATCCAACCGTTTCTTTAGGGTTCGGCAAGGATTAGATTACTCCAGATTTCTACCAAGTGGAAGCGGGAGTCCCTCAAGGTAGTGTGCTTGGACCTATCCTATTTATCCTGTACACATGCAGTGATGATGCACATCCCTACCCATCCAAGTACCCTCTTAGCTCTATTTGCGGATGACAAAGCCATCCTATCCTCCCATCCCGATCCTAAAACTGTTTCTAAAAACCTACAAGATCCCCTAAAAAAAAAACAAAGAATGGTGTGGCAAATGGAGAATAAAAATCAATGAAGAAAAATAAGTTAATTTCCAACTGCAGAAAAAAGACTTCCCTGAAATTGTGAAATTTAACAATATTCCTTTACCACATTGAAATTCCGTTCTTACTTTGAGTTTCACCTTTACTCACGACTTACATGGAGAAAACATACTAAAATTAAAAGACAAGAGCTCAATCGGCGATATGGACTTCTATACATATTCATGAATAAGAGCTCCAAACTTATGATAGAAAACAAACTGATGCTCTACAAAACCTTATTACGATCAATCTCGACTTACAGAGTAGAAATCTGGGGTGCTGCCAAGCCTTTCAACATCCAAAGAATCCAGTCCTTTCAATCCAAAACCCTGAGAATAATTGCAAATGCTCTTTATTACGTATCCAATTTCTCCCATCACCACGATCTTAATATCCCTTTTGTTCAAGACCTCATTTCTTCCCGCTTAACCCTTTTCCACAGTAAACTACCATACCATCCTAATCCACTAGCACAGAACATGTCTTCCAACTCCAACCCCTACAACCCTCCCCGTCGACTAAAACAAAGATGGCTCTGTGACCTCCTGGGGACACAAGACTAAATAATTTGAGTGGTTTCATTGGTCACCTTCTCTCCTCATGTGATTGACATTGAATGACATTTTTACTTTGTTTTTATTTAACAGAATGTAATAAATAAATAAAAGTTTAAAAAAGAAAAAAAGAAATTATGATCATAAAAGATACATTGAAAGTTTTTAAAAGTCGCTTTATGTTACCTACGTGAACAGCTTCATTTTTCCGGGAAATTTTCTAAAATCAAAAATAAATAACCAAAGCATAAATACCATATGTAATGTGGAGCTGAAATAACTCCTATTTCAGTTTGAATGTAAGTAGGGCAAAGTTTAAATTAAAGTTTGCTAAATATAGCTGCTAGCAAATAAGCAGCATAAGTTATTTAGGACTATTTACAAAAGAGTAAGAAAACAAGTCCTGGTTCGTTTTAGTATATTTTCCTCTAGGTGCCCAATACATTCACCCCCTAGAGTAGTAAAATCACCCATAGGGGGTCGTAAATTTTTTCAAAATAATTCCAAATCAAAACTATGTTTATTAAGACTGTAAAAGTGCTATCAATAATTGTAATGTGCGTTATATCATTCCAAGAATGTAAAGATTGATGAGAAGATACTATTTTTTTTACTTCATTTGTGAAAATTGGTCTCCTGATTTCATGAATTTTATCTATGATGCATTCATATTCATATATGTATGTTGACTCTAACTATTGATCATTGGTTACTCATGCAGAAGGATTATTATTACCGTTTGAGGCCAGTGTAAAATGAATGCAAACACCATATCAATATAGTGGTCCCTATTGTGGAGTCTTTTTCCTAGCCAGTGAGAGGTTCTAGAAAATATATCAGATAACTTATAGTGATTATTCGTCACATGCACTGAATCCATCAAGTTGGACGTTAGTTTAAAAAAATATGGACGCTTTTCAGTTTTAAAGAAAAATATTTAATAAGTTACCTAGCTCGTCCCGGTAGTGTAATGCTAAGCATTCATGCCTGGAAAGCAGGAGATCCAGGTTCGAGTCCTAGCTGGGACAGATAGATTTTTTTATTCTATTCCCTCGCATTAATTGTTTGATTTTTTTTATCTTACTTCTATTGTCTCAATAATTATGTTAAATTAAAAAAAAAATAGGATTTAAAACTTTTAAAAACTGTTTAAATAGATTTTTAGTGAGTTAACAACTTTATAACTTAAAAAAAGCATATCTAGCTTCTTAAGGAGGTACTCCACTACTCTGGGCTTCCATAGATGCCCAAAGGCACTATAAACCAAATTGACTGGTGAGACCAGAGGATCTCAGAAAACAAGCAGCAAACATATCTCATAGCTAAAACACCACAAGATAAGAATAGTCAGAAGAATGACTAATGCTATCCATGAACATGCAGGCTATTAATTCTGACTATAAGGACTTCATGAGCAAACAAAATTACAACCTACATATCTATTAAGATTATAAAAAATTATCAATAATTATTAAAGAAATTTAAATACTTACATTAAGATACTTTGGCACAAAATAAAAGAATACAGAACCTTGTGCTTTTGAAATAAAGTGTAGCTGACATTAACATATAAACTATAATTAAACTTTTTTTTTAAGTGCTCAATTCGCTCATGAATAGCATTTGATTTTGACCTGGAAAAATATATAAATTTTTTTAGCACATTAGGATTTTACAACTTGTGATGGAACCCACAGTTTATTAAGTGGTTTAGTACACTTTACTTAAGAATAAGGCTGGTGAAAAAGTTAGTAGAGATAAGTGGACTGTATGAAAAATTAAGGAGATTGAATAGTATGACAGATGATATTGTTGCTACACACTTCAATAACATGAATAAATTTAAAAGAAAAAGAAATACAGAATATATCTGGATGCTAAAAATAATAATAATTGATGACATTTAAAAAAAGTATTTTGATAGAAATAAACATACATTCAGATTTAGTTATAAAACACTGATCTTAAGACTATATGTATTGATAATACAGTAATATAATCCTCAACATATGTTAAACAGATGAGGACCTAATACAAAATTTCAGACATATCTATCTCTTCTTTGCAATATATTTCAGGCCACTTAAGCCACCCATAGTTCTAAAAATTTAAATGTAACAAGTATCAAACTTTTCTAAAATAATAATTTAAAAAATAATAGTTAATTATTTATTAACAATACATCAATATACATTTAA
>KZ807285.1:495768-515714 GCA_000696205.2 Oncopeltus fasciatus | reverse complement strand
ATATAGAAAATTGGCACTCAACAGGCCTTATCAAAGAAAACGAAGTCGTATCCAACAAACAAATTAAAACTCTAACGAAGGTAGTAAACTTTCTTGCACGTAAAATAAACAAATTAGGGGGTAGTGACATGGACAAAATAATATTCGCGTAAATAATTAAAGTGAATAAAAGTCACTTTTTATTGACAGGTCAATGAATAAATATTAACACTTTTGTAAATGGTGTATAATAAGACGAGATATTAATATTTTATGTTATCAATAAAATGGCAGAGGTCAATTTTCAAAATAATAAAAATTACTATTAAATGAAATAAAAGAAAATAAACCTGCAGCGGATTTAGGGAATGTTAGAACTATTTTGACTGCCCTCCATTAGTTACTTCTGCACAATCAGGAAACATGCGAGGAAAGGCATTACATTCCCATGTAGGTGATGAACTCCTGCATACCTTCTAGCAGACTTTATTTATTTTTCATTTTTCTCTTTAATTTCGAATGTTCGCCCCCCTTTCAACCATTTAGGATCACAGGGGGAGGGTCTATATACAGGCTCTACAGCAGGTGCGCCTATATGAGCACCCGAAATTTCGAATGTTCGCCCCCCTTTCAACCATTTAGGATCACAGGGGGTGGGTCTATACCCCAGGGTCTCTACACCAGGCGCGCCTATATGAGCACCCGAAATTTCGAGTGTTAGCCCCCCTTTCAACCATTTAGGATCACAGGGGGAGGGTCTATATACAGGCTCTACACCAGGTGCGCCTATATGAGCACCCGAAATTTCGAATGTTCGCCCCCCTTTCAACCATTTAGGATCACAGGGGGAGGGTCTATATACAGGCTCTACACCAGGTGCGCCTATATGAGCACCCGAAATTTCGAATGTTCGCCCCCCTTTCAACCATTTAGGATCACAGGGGGAGGGTCTATATACAGGCTCTACACCAGGTGCGCCTATATGAGCACCCGAAATTTCGAATGTTCGCCCCCCTTTCAACCATTTAGGATCACAGGGGGAGGGTCTATATACAGGCTCTACACCAGGTGCGCCTATATGAGCACCCGAAATTTCGAATGTTCGCCCCCCTTTCAACCATTTAGGATCACAGGGGGAGGGTCTATATACAGGCTCTACACCAGGTGCGCCTATATGAGCACCCGAAATTTCGAATGTTCGCCCCCCTTTCAACCATTTAGGATCACAGGGGGAGGGTCTATATACAGGCTCTACACCAGGTGCGCCTATATGAGCACCCGAAATTTCGAATGTTCGCCCCCCTTTCAACCATTTAGGATCACAGGGGGAGGGTCTATATACAGGCTCTACACCAGGTGCGCCTATATGAGCACCCGAAATTTCGAATGTTCGCCCCCCTTTCAACCATTTAGGATCACAGGGGGAGGGTCTATATACAGGCTCTACACCAGGTGCGCCTATATGAGCACCCGAAATTTCGAATGTTCGCCCCCCTTTCAACCATTTAGGATCACAGGGGGAGGGTCTATATACAGGCTCTACACCAGGTGCGCCTATATGAGCACCCGAAATTTCGAATGTTCGCCCCCCTTTCAACCATTTAGGATCACAGGGGGAGGGTCTATATACAGGCTCTACACCAGGTGCGCCTATATGAGCACCCGAAATTTCGAATGTTCGCCCCCCTTTCAACCATTTAGGATCACAGGGGGAGGGTCTATATACAGGCTCTACACCAGGTGCGCCTATATGAGCACCCGAAATTTCGAATGTTCGCCCCCCTTTCAACCATTTAGGATCACAGGGGGAGGGTCTATATACAGGCTCTACACCAGGTGCGCCTATATGAGCACCCGAAATTTCGAATGTTCGCCCCCCTTTCAACCATTTAGGATCACAGGGGGAGGGTCTATATACAGGCTCTACACCAGGTGCGCCTATATGAGCACCCGAAATTTCGAATGTTCGCCCCCCTTTCAACCATTTAGGATCACAGGGGGAGGGTCTATATACAGGCTCTACACCAGGTGCGCCTATATGAGCACCCGAAATTTCGAATGTTCGCCCCCCTTTCAACCATTTAGGATCACAGGGGGAGGGTCTATATACAGGCTCTACACCAGGTGCGCCTATATGAGCACCCGAAATTTCGAATGTTCGCCCCCCTTTCAACCATTTAGGATCACAGGGGGAGGGTCTATATACAGGCTCTACACCAGGTGCGCCTATATGAGCACCCGAAATTTCGAATGTTCGCCCCCCTTTCAACCATTTAGGATCACAGGGGGAGGGTCTATATACAGGCTCTACACCAGGTGCGCCTATATGAGCACCCGAAATTTCGAATGTTCGCCCCCCTTTCAACCATTTAGGATCACAGGGGGAGGGTCTATATACAGGCTCTACACCAGGTGCGCCTATATGAGCACCCGAAATTTCGAATGTTCGCCCCCCTTTCAACCATTTAGGATCACAGGGGGAGGGTCTATATACAGGCTCTACACCAGGTGCGCCTATATGAGCACCCGAAATTTCGAATGTTCGCCCCCCTTTCAACCATTTAGGATCACAGGGGGAGGGTCTATATACAGGCTCTACACCAGGTGCGCCTATATGAGCACCCGAAATTTCGAATGTTCGCCCCCCTTTCAACCATTTAGGATCACAGGGGGAGGGTCTATATACAGGCTCTACACCAGGTGCGCCTATATGAGCACCCGAAATTTCGAATGTTCGCCCCCCTTTCAACCATTTAGGATCACAGGGGGAGGGTCTATATACAGGCTCTACACCAGGTGCGCCTATATGAGCACCCGAAATTTCGAATGTTCGCCCCCCTTTCAACCATTTAGGATCACAGGGGGAGGGTCTATATACAGGCTCTACACCAGGTGCGCCTATATGAGCACCCGAAATTTCGAATGTTCGCCCCCCTTTCAACCATTTAGGATCACAGGGGGAGGGTCTATATACAGGCTCTACACCAGGTGCGCCTATATGAGCACCCGAAATTTCGAATGTTCGCCCCCCTTTCAACCATTTAGGATCACAGGGGGAGGGTCTATATACAGGCTCTACACCAGGTGCGCCTATATGAGCACCCGAAANTAGAGTGAGATATCTAGCCTGTCCTTGTGGTGTAAAGGTCAGCATACTAGGCCCGGATAGCAAGAGATCCAGGTTCGATTCCTGGCGAGGACGGATAGATTTTTTTATTCTGTTCCCTCTCATGAATTATGTATTCTATTGACATTGAACTATCCTGCAATCTGGCTTATACAAAATTAACATATAATTAATATGTAAACTAGTAATAACGTTAATTGTTTGCTACATGTTGTTTCTGATAATAGTTGAGCTTTGTAAATTTTTTGAAGTCTTCTTCGGAGAGTACGGCGAACTCCGCAAGTCTTCTGGGGTGTAGTTGTCCACCTTTGAGAGTGGTGTCATTGGTCACCTTCTCTCCTCATGTGATTGTTATTGTATGTCATTTTTTTTCTCTAATTCATTGAGGTGATCAAATTACAAAATGTTTTAATTTAACAGAATGTAATAAATAAATAAAAGTTAAAAAAAAAATAGAAGTTGTCCACCAATACGTTATTTCTAAGTAAGGTTTATGTAGGTGGACTCTGCCTATCCCCAACTTCTTATCTGCGGGTGTCTCCGATTCATGGTCACTCTCTTAACATGGCTGGCATTCTGTAGAGATGGGGCAAACCAGGAGGCTAGTGGAGAGGTTTTCTTGTTTTGTGAGTAGGAGGAGAATAAATAATACAATAACAAAAACTCTAAGATTATTTTAGTTGGGGTTCGGTCGAGGTAGATCCAAAAAAAAAAACACAAATGAAAAAAATGTATTTTTTTATAAAGAAGGATTATCTGCCAACGTTTCGGCTTACATTGTAAGCCATCTTCAGGGCTGTAGAAATACAATGTCATGATTATTTTTTAAATTTAGAAACAAAAATTTTTACTATCTAGGCTATTCATTGCACTCTCTTTAATGAATTATTTTTCAATGAAATCGGATAATAAAAGCGAGGGGGGGGGGGAGGTCTAGATGAGGAGACCTAAATTTGTAAAAGTAATATTCTAGTTATTATTTTAGTTACGGTAAGGTTTATAGGACAAAATATGTCTGAAATGTAATTTTCTAACGTTTATATTATATAATAATTTTACGAAGAATGCTTATCAAGGAAGAAATTGACGAATGTAACCACGATCATACATTTTGGGCGCATTGATCTCTCAATTAAATCTTACTTTTTTTTTCTTTTCTTTTTTATAAATATTTATTCGGTTGTGGTTTATTATCCCACGTAAATTTTAAACATTTTATGAGAGGGAATAGAATAGTGTGGAGGGAATTTTATAAGTTACCTAGCTAACTTAGCTAGCTTAGGTGGTGTAACGGAAGCATTCCAGCCCGGCAAGCAGGATATCCTGGTTCGAGTCCTGGCTGGGGCAGATAGATTTTTTTTTTTTATTCCCTCTCATTAAATGTTTAAAATATTTTATTTATTTATTTACTCTTATTTAAGTCCAACTTAAATGAAACACAGACCCCCCGTTAAGACAACGGAGCTACTGTTTGACGGACTTTACTACTGCAAGAAATCCTCATTTCCACAATTCTAGTCAGCTGGGTGAACGACTAAAAGTACGATTTTAGTTGGGGTTCGGTCTAGGTAGATACAAAAAAACACAAATTAAAAAAATGTATTTTTTTAATGAAGGATTATCTGCCAACGTTTCGGCTTACAAAGTAACCCATCTTCAGGGCTGTAGAAATACAATGTCATGAGAATACAGTAATATTTGAAATTAGTATAATAGAGAATTATAATATAATGTGATATCAAGAGTATGAATGTAGAAAGCTATGTAAGACAATTTTTTTTTTCCTTCTGTGTTAGCCTCCCTTGCAAACCACTTAGGGTCATTGGAGGGAGGGGCTATCTACAGGTTGCCACCCTATTTTAAACACCCATGGCTCAGGCCAAGCTTCTATATTATAAATTAAAGATTGACCTGGGGGGGATTTGAACCCGCGACGTCAGGATTGCGAGACCTGTACGGATCTCCTGTGCTAGCCTGGCGCCCCAAATGTAAGACAATTAAAAGTTTATGAAAACAATTTGAAAAAGAACCAATTTGAAAAAAAAAATCATCTTAGAATAATATTTACGGTCAATAAATTCTCATTTTGGACTAAAAGTACGTTTTTCTGACCCCGGGAAATTTAATAGATAAAAGTCCATTGAAAACCGTCCTATCACCGTATACGGTCCAATATAAATCATTATCAATTTTCTATAAAAAAAATTAAATGTAATATAAAAACTAATCTATTCACTCAATAAAACCTTTATTCCTATAATAATATTTTATATTTATATTGAACAGATACGTAGAATACAAAAATTTATAATCGAAATATCTTCCCACTTACTTAATTACAAAAAAGTTTATGTAGCATGATAGGTGTAAAATGTAATTTCAAAATTATTATATTCTATGCCTTTTTACGAAAATAGGTTATAGCTTTCTACTCCGTTCCCAGCCTTCAGTGCACATACAGTTTACTTGGGGAACTAAGGCTTTTAAATTAAATTTCTTTACGCTGGTGAAAGTTTTCAGTGTTTTGGCCAGGATCAGAAAAATAAAATACTCCAAAATTGTTGGGTGATTCAAATCAAGATGATATTTGTGGTAAAGTAATCCCACATTTCAATGTACGATACAAATTGTTGGCTAATTATTTTATTATTCCGATGTTTCGACTTAACTTGTATGTCATCATCAGGGCGATAGTGATATCTGGAGAGCTCTCCGAAGGAGGTTTATGTTCACATCTCAGAGTGCAGAACTAAACTGCTAGTTTAGTTCTTAATGATTATTGATGATGACTTACAAGTTGAGTCGAAACGTCAACAATAATAAAATAATTAGCCAACAATTTTGGAGTATTTTATTTTTCTGATCCTGGCGTAAACCCTGACTAATTTCTCCAGCAAAAGACTCGACGCCCAACGAACCTCCAACCATAAATTTCCTTATAGATAATTTTAAATATACCCACCTTTAATGGAACATCTTGGACGACGCATCTCCTTCGTGGTGGACTATTCGAATTGAATAGTATTGTTACGTTGGATCCGTATTCCGCCAAAGAACTCTGGAAGGAGAAGCGAATTGAATGAGGAACGTCCCTGCCTTGTGTGAGACAGAAGAAGAGAATTAATGGTTGGCGCCCCAGGCAGCTATAAAACTGGCAGTCTTCTTATTTTTCCCTATAAGCAATTTACGATTAGGGAATATTAGAATCCCAAGTCGTCGGGCAGTAAATTTACGAAGGGGCTGTAATGTACTACATTAATGAACTAGTTTTGTATTTACAATCATACCCATGGAGCTAAGGAGTTTTTCTTGTCCCCCCCCCCCTTCCCCACCTTTTGTGCACTTAATTTTGAAAGAAACTCTTCTACCCTGCCCTGGCTCCATTTCTCAATTTAGTTAAATGAGTGAGGAATCAGTTGTGACTGGTTTAACACGTTATTTCCTATAGTGATTTTCCTAGGTTTTCTAATAATTTAGAGAAGAATGTGCATTTCGTCAAAATCATTTGGTCCATTTTGCCGCTAAAGTCATTACTAAAGAAATAAATTTTGACCTGTATTCAATTCTTCCCAAATTGTGCCGTATAGAATGATTTCTTGATCCTAACTTTGATAGCTATTCACATTATTACCATGATGTGACATTATGGAAATATTAACTGATATTCACCAATCCTACATTGTAAANCCCCCCAAAAAAAAATCTAATAACCATTACAGTCAAAAGTCTCCATTTTAATCATTATAGTCCCTCGTATGAATAAATTTTTCTTCCGAAAAAAAAAACACTTTCCTTTCTTAGTGTTCGTTCCTTCTTAGCTATTCGAAAACCATTGGTAGTATGATAAGCATTGATGATTGAGCATTGGACAAAATGATTAAAAGTAATCCTGTTCGCCGAGTGGGAACAGCGTAAACTAAACTAATCCGCCATATTTTATTGAATAAGAACAATGATAAATATAAATGATTTTACAAGACAGACAAGAAGACATTGAGGATAAAATTCAAGATTTCTAAGGTTGGCTCTTGACTAGGCTTATAAAGGTAAGTAAAAGTAATACTCATTCCCACAATATCTTCTGAAATTCGCTATATTAAAATTTTATTTTATCTTTATATATATTTTANTAGGGTGGCAACCTGTAGATAGCCCCTCCCTCCAATGACCCTTAGTGGTTGCAAGGGAGGCTAACACAGAAAAAAAAAAAATAATAATACTTTTTTCTTATAAATATTTATTTGGTTGTGGTTTATTATCCTACGTAAATTTTAGACAATGAATGGGAGAAAATAGAATAAAAAAATCTATCTGTCCCAGCCGGGACTCGATCCTGGATCTCGTGCATTCCGGGCCGGAATGTTTCCGTTACACCACCGGGACGAGATAGATAACTTAGGTTATCTTAATAATTCATAAGTTATCTAGTTCGTCCCGGTGGTGTAACGGAAACATTCCGGCCCGGCAAGCAGGAGATCCAGGTTCGAGTCTTGGCTGGGACAGATAGATTTTTTTATTCTATTTTCTCTCATTAATTGTTTAATAATACTTTTTCTACATAAAATTAAAATACAAAAAATTTCACTTTTCCTGGTTAATGCCCGGGACGATAGCATCTATTTTAGACAAATTTCTAATAAGCTCTGTCTTCTTTACTGGAAGTGAAGATATTTTTGTGTATGTAACCTTTCTGTTAACTGTTTTACTTGGTGTTTCATCATACGTGTCACTTATTCAATAAGATGTCTAAGAACGATGAGGGAACATCCTCTTCAAACTATGTATAAAAGTATGTGTGTGCGCTTATAAAATTAAATGGAGTAAGTATATACAAGCACACAAAATGTATATGATGTGGTCGATATATTTGGCTCTGTAGCAGCAATTAGTCAATTCTGATATTCATACATACATACAGATATTTATACACACACACACACACACACACACACACACATATATATATATATATATATATATATATACACAAATATGTGGGGTTCGGTCA
Source organism: Oncopeltus fasciatus (assembly GCA_000696205.2). NCBI lineage: Eukaryota > Metazoa > Arthropoda > Insecta > Hemiptera > Lygaeidae > Oncopeltus > Oncopeltus fasciatus. The sequence goes on along the minus strand of KZ807285.1, from coordinate 507,600 downwards.
AGGTGATCCAAAAATACCATTTTAAAAAATGTGTATTTTTTAATTATCTGCCGACGTTTCGGCTTACATTGTAAGCCATCTTCAGGGCAGCCTACCATGAAGGCAAGGAAGGACGTCCTGTCCCTAAGATCAAATGTTTATAACTGAGCTTGACCTTGACTGAACCCCCCCTCCCCACCAAAAAATCTACTAAAAATCATCACGGTCAAAAACTCTCCATTTTAATAATTGAGAGATTCTCATATAAATAAAATTTTCTTCCGAAATAAAGATGCTTTGTTTCTGTGCCTACTTTTCTTGGTGTTAACTATTCGAAAACTATTAGTAGTATGATTAGCGTTGGGAATTTTCTGGTCTGATTCGTTACTTATTAATCCAACAAACTGATTAAAAGTAATCCTGTTCGCCAAACAAGAGCAATGTAAACTAAACTAATCCACCATATTTTATTGAAGAAGATCAATGATTAATATAAATGATTATTCAAGACAGAAATTAAGACATTGAGGATAAAATTCAAAAATGCGAAGGTTGGCTCTTGACTAGGCATAAAAAGGTAAGAGAAAGTAATACTCATTCTCATAATATCTTCTGAAATTGGCTATATTTTATCTTTTATATATATAAANTTTTTTTTTTTTTTTTTTTTTTTTTTTTTTTTTTTTTTTTTTTTTTTTTTTTTTTTTTTTTTTTGTTGCCACTAGGTCAGAATCAGCTGTACTGACAGCTGTGACCTCTTTGTTATCCAAGGGAACTTATGTCCCAGAATAAAATTTCTTTTTCTTTCTTTCTTTCAACTTAACTGTAAGGATTGTCCGAAGCTTTCGGTACCCAATCAGCGTGCAAAAGCGTTGAGTCCTCTGAAGAAATTTGGTTGGAGGTACTCACCTACAGGAGGGTGAGGCTGGATGTGGGAGAGAGTGGCACACAGACAGGAAGCAGTAATGGGAGCTGCCGCTATTAGGGGACTGACATTAGCATGTAATTCCCACTGTCACCTCTTATTATTTACCCATCACCGCTACAAATGCTACAGATACTCCTCTAATCGCTTTCTTCCTCCGTGTGGCGGGCTCGGAGCGGGCGTCTTCCCCGAGCGCCACCACACTCCTGCCTGGAGCTGTACTGGCTGGAAGAGAGGCTGGATACGACCTACCCCTGTGGGTAAGGACATACATTCAAGGTGGATAGTATTTGGAGAGTTCATTCTGGAAAGCCTACTGATTGGAGCAATAACCTACTCATTCCAACAGAAATACTTTTATATCATTTAAAATAAATTACCAGAAAAACCATTATAATAACCAGCCTCAGAACTTACTATCTTGATTTACTTTTGGAAGTACATAAAATCCATACGTCGCATATTTTATGAGATTATTCCCTGCCAATTATTTTTAAATTGTTTCTTTTCTAAGTATTAAATGAACTATTTTAATCAATTAATGAGATGAATAGAATAAAAAATCTATCTGTCCCAGCCAGGACGCGAACCTGGATCTCCTGCTTTCCGGGCCGGTATGCTTTCATTACACCACCGGGACGAGCCAGATAACTTATAAAATTTCCAACACACTAGCGAGAGCCTAACCGCCGAGTCAGACAAATATGTCGTCTTATGCTCGAAGGAGCTGACATTGTGGACCCTTTTTTTAATTTTCATTTATAAATATTAATTTAGTTGTGGTTTATTATCCTACGTAAATTTTAAACAATTAATGAGAGGGAATAGAACATTCGAGTCCTGCCTGGGACAGATTTTTTTATTCTATTTTTTATTCTCATTAGTTGTTTAAAATTTACGTGGAATAATAAACCACATCTAAATTAATATTTATGAACTATCATACCTTCTGAAGGAAAATGTATGAACTATTTATATATGTATTTTTTGGTAGTATTATTATGTACAAGAAAAACAAATAATCAAACGAAAATATTGATTAGATGTGACTGCTGGATCAAAACATTTAAATTTAAACATAGCAAGGTAATTTAAATTTCAACTACTGACAAGATATATATGCATTGCGGAAAATTCCGATTTCTCTTATGAAACAATTATAATTCATGTGCGTTAGGTATGGGTCAGATAAAAGAGCGAACACACGACAATTTTACATTTACATTAAAACCGTTTTTCTAAATTTCACAAAGAAAAGCAAATTATACCAAAAAAAATTCTAGGAAAATCCATACTCTTTATCACTAAATATTTTCACATAATTCCTGTTAATAATATCGTAAGTATTTTATTTACCCCCATTTAAAAGTTATCATATGTATTCCAGTGATGGAGATTTATATTAAATATTGCTGTGAATGCTGCCCATCCATTTAGATATATTCTATGAATAAGACCGAAACCTTCAATCCTGCCTCTTATTGATCTGAGGGAGGGAGGAACCCCGCCAGAATGTAGGTGGCCGAAGGAGTTTTTGCCCGCTACGTCATCCTGGCCCACATTCAACCCTCTTACCCAGCAACCCCTGCGTCACTACCCTCACATGTTGGGGTGGCTTCAGTTGCACAAATTTCCCTCACAGTATTTTGAAAAGAGATATATACTTTTCGTTTTATAATAAAATAATATATTATAGGCTGGAAAATCAACATAATGTCTTCCCACGTTACTTAGCTAATTAATAGGCTAAAAGGTGTTCTAATTCTATAAAAACGAATGAACACCAATTCATTTATAGTATTTGTGTGTATAATTTGTCTTGAGTTCTATATTTGAGCTTCTTTTCACTTACTAAGATGGGTTAATATAATTCCTTATGGTACTTATTATACTAATAATACTAATACATTCCTTATTGATCATTACTGTACAATAATTATATTATAAACTAATAACTAATTATACTCATTGATACTTTTATTATAATAATTATGTTTTCTAAAGTGCCTAATTTATTTACTATTCTACTTCTGCTATAATTAATGTGGTTTTGGTATGTCTATTATACTGTAATGATGACTCTTTACTAGCAACTGTTTTTAAAACAAATAGAAAATCCACATAGCTTCTGTAACCCTTTTGATCTGCACTTTATAATAAATATTATAAAGTGTTATAAAACATTGCATAATATTGTGGATTGAAAATTTTAAGAAAATAAACTACTGTTGAATAACTTTCTGTGTTTTTATTTAATATAGTTTTTACAATTTTCTTATTTTTTCCTTAAACATGACATGCAGAAGAAGAAAACTAAACTCTCAAAACATTGAAATGAAAGCTACATATCCTATAAGAAACTAATAGTTTTACTTGAACAACACTATTTTATAGGCTAAATTTAAATTTCAAGTAAAAGAAAAGTACTATGAGAATGGAATACAATTTTCTTTAATCTCAAGCTTGCCTTTACTAGTAAAAAGTAGTGATGTTTTTCATAAACATTTTCCGATTTCCACATACCCTACACATAATTTCGTAATAGGTAAAATCAGTGAGTGCAGAGATTTTATTTTTTAATTATTATTAGTTTATCAGTTAAAAAGCAGTGGCTTATCTATTTTATGAACGGATAGCCTTTTAGAGCAGTGATAATTGAAAAAAAAATTGTATTATACATAATATGAATGTATTATACTTTACGTATTATAGTACATCTTATTTAAGAAAGACAATAGCTAATAAATAATTATTTACGGGAATATATGATAACTATTTAGTCAATTTGTAAATAATTTGCAAAATTAACTAAAGTAACCAATACACTAATTTTATTGAACAATGGGATTATACATAGTGTTTGTTTTGGACATTTTTTATTATTTACTTAATGAAAAAAGTTTCGCAATTTTATTGTAAAAAGTTAAATGTGTTTTTTCGAATAAAATTATTCTATGGGCATTCAAAAGTAGTTGGCCCTCTATGAGTAAGATTTCACCTAGAAATTTGATGAAATTGGGTTTTTGTACAACGAACACACAAGCATGGGAAGACTTTTCATTGCTTTTTTTTTTAAAGATGATTATTCAATGCTGGAAAGAGAAGGGGATAAAGAGTTAGATTTTCTCATAAGAAACAAGCTGTCTGCCAGATGGTATGTACTCGGTCACATATGTATTTCCCAGCCCCGCTCCCAGCCCGCCGGTACCCAGAGGTTCCTGGACTGTAATCCAAATATAATAGCGGCTGGAATTATGCCACATTTGTCACATAATTACGTCTATTTCTCGCACAGCACTGGAGGCTATCGAAGTGGGGGAAAAAAAAACTCTCTGGGCTCTCGACTCGCATTAGTGTCGGGACTTCACGTGACACGTCCTTTGGCTGATGCCCTTCAGGACGGCAGGAAAAAAAAATTATTTTCGTCCATGGCATATGCTGTGGGAGGAAGAGTTAGCCTTAAAGTAAAAAAAAAAAAAAAAAAAAAAGGAAAAATGAAGAGTAACCGAAAACAGGCAACTGGTAGTATAATTTCCCCGATGGGCACTTGTTATCTTTCTGAAACGCGCAAAGAAGTCCTTCGAGCTCTCGTAAAGTTATTCAGTTGTCATTAACGCTCAATTTTCCCGGAGAAAATAAGCCATCTGAAGCTATTTCTTCCTCATCACTTAAAAACATATAATCATAACAAGTCTTTCTGGAATATTTTTTTTTTTTTCAAATTATTTACGAGGTTCCAAAGCTCTCAATTCCCTCAACAACTTATTTATTTTAATTATTTTTTATTCAATCAGCTACGTCTTGGTAAGCCAATCATCATTCTGTTGGGCAACGTTGAAAATATCTTTGCAGGTTATTTTTTAACCAATAATTTCATGTTCACGTAGGCTTCGACGGTCGTCAGAAGTATTTACCGTTTCTTCTTCCGGGTTGGACCGTGTTAAGTTGTTGATAGTTGCCGAGCTTTCGCACATCATGTGATGGCTTCTTCAGGGCTGAGTAGAGAATGAGAGCTGTTTTTTAAATAAAATATAATAAAATTTAAAAAAACTGCTCTTTCTCTACTCAGCCCTGAAGAAGCCAACACATGATGTGCGAAAGCTCGGCAACTATCAACAACTTGACACGGTCCAACCCGGAAGAAGAATCGGTAAATACAATAATTTCATATTAATTTTTAATCCTGTACCCCAGTAACGATGGTTACAGGAGAACAAGCAGTTCGTGACTCTCTCCTTTCGTTATCCTCATAGACCTGAAGAAGTCCTGAAATTCAAGCCGAAACGTTGGCAAAAATAATACCTTATTGGTTCACCAATTTGGTTTTATTTATTAATAAACCTTTGACTGACCCCGACTATATTCTCCTAATTTATTTTTTTTAAATTAATAAATCATTATTTATTACATTCTATTATTAACTTATTCTAATGTGATGATATAGAGAAATTGCAATAGAAAATAATAAATTATAATAATAAAAAAATTAAAAATAAATAAGTGANTGTTTAGACAAATATAAAAAAAATTAAAAATAAATAAGTGAACAACACTGTGCAGGAAGGAGGGGACCATCGACCACACTCCTATACCTAATATCTAATCATTTTCTTCTGAGGACAAGGAAGTAATTTGAGTAATTTTTCTTAAACTTGACTGGAGAAAAAAACATTAAACTCAAAGTAAACATTGAAATAAAAGTTATGTATCCAAAGAGAACCTCCTTCTCAAAAGAACTTTTATTTGAATGTATTTCACAGCACGAAATCGGACTAATAGTAGTGGGTGTCATAATATTTTGATTAAGAATAATTTCCGAGCTTCAATAGACGTAAATTGCACTTCAACGCAAATAATTCTATCAAGTTATCATTGTTATATATGCAATGATTTTTAATTTTTATAGACTTTTAAATATAATATCACTTTCTGGCCACTATTAAGCTCTTTTATGCTAAACAAACGTGCCATGGACGTGCTGAAAGTTAGTTCCAGGTCGAGGCTAAATGTCCCTCGGAGAAACTAGAGAACCGAAGTGTTGTTGACATGCAGGTGAAACTCCACGTCCAACCCTGGGTGTGTTGAGTCCTCTTGGACGTCTTGAAGGAGTCACCCATGGGTGTGCCACTTCGCTGTGACTGCTTTATCCCCCGACATCATCCTGCCTGAATCCCCCCTTCGTGATCGTCTGAAAAAAAATTTTTCAGCGATTTTCTCCCTATCGCTAAGGTTTCACCCTGGCACAGGCATATCTTCGATGATCAATGGGTTTTTGCTATCCAGCGTCTTCACGTCGCTGCTATCCATACATCTTTTGTCGCCGACTTGCTCCTTCTAATTCCAAAGAGACTAGACAGTTTTCCCAGTTAATTCTACTCATAGTTTCTACGATCGAATGATGAAGTTGTATAAACAATTAATAAGAGGGAATAGAATAAAAAATCTATCTGTCCCAGCCAGGAATCGAACCTGGATCTCCTGCTATCCGGGCCGGTGCATTTACCAGGACTTAAGATATTCCCTCTCATTAATTGTTTAATAATACTTTTTCTACATAAAATTAAAATACAAAAAATTTCACTTTTCCTGGTTAATGCCCGGGACGATAGCATCTATTTTAGACAAATTTCTAATAAGCTCTGTCTTCTTTACTGGAAGTGAAGATATTTTTGTGTATGTAACCTTTCTGTTAACTGTTTTACTTGGTGTTTCATCATACGTGTCACTTATTCAATAAGATGTCTAAGAACGATGAGGGAACATCCTCTTCAAACTATGTATAAAAGTATGTGTGTGCGCTTATAAAATTAAATGGAGTAAGTATATACAAGCACACAAAATGTATATGATGTGGTCGATATATTTGGCTCTGTAGCAGCAATTAGTCAATTCTGATATTCATACATACATACAGATATTTATACACACACACACACACACACACACACACACATATATATATNTAAATCTACGCGCTAGTTTAAAATTTACGTAGGATAAAAAACCACAACCAAATAAAATATTTATAAAGAAAAATTAAATAAAGTAAATGACGAGAGTCGACAAATAGCTTGACAATGTCAGCTCCTTCGAGTTTAAGACGAAGTTCTCGCCTTTCTCGTGGGTTAAGCTCTCGCCAATGTAGAGGGAATTGAATGAGATATCTAGCTCGTCCTGGTAGCATAATTGGTAAATGCACCGGCCCGGATAGCAGGGGATCCAGGTTCAATTCCTGGCTGGGACAGATAGATTTTTTTATTCTATTCCCTCTCATTAATTGCTTAAAATTGACGTGGGATAAAAAACCACAACCAAATAAAATATTTATGATGAAGTTGTATATTTTAGTAAGGAAAAACTTCTTAAGAGTTTTTTTTAAATGTGCTTTTGTAAACAAAGAGAATTTATAACGAACTTATTTTTGTATCAATTAAACATAGTTCTATTTTATTTTGTATCTGTTTTGGAAAATAAATGAACTTTAGTGATAGGAAAGGAAGTAATTGATCTTGTTTTTGCTTTGATCATTGGAGGATCTTTCATGGAATGCCTATATTATTGACGTTAGGCAGAATTTATTTGCACTTGGGCTATTGTTCATAGGGTATTGTTCTAAGAGGTGTGCCAAAGGGGTCTTCTTATTATTATTCTAGAGTGCAAAAAGTGTTTAATTTTGTATCGTATGGTGAATATGTATGTGCAAGGGTATGGGTGGAGAATCAGTCTTCCAGAGTCAGAGAGATGATCCTATGGTCTCAATTTGTGTAAAACCATTTTTAGGGTCAGATAAGTTTACATATATCCAAGACAGCTTAGATGACTTATAGTTGAAGATGATTTATAGTTACAGTCGAGGAATATATTAATGCCGAATAATAACGTCGGCGCATAAAATAGCACCATAAATGCCGAGGCATGAAATTGTAAAATTATTTGTATATACTTGTTTCTTGCTGAATGAGATTAGTCCTGCAGTCTAATGATATTAGAGTCATCTGTAAAAGTTGATAACAGAATAGTGTATCTCTAAATAAGATAAAATATATATTTTTGTCAATTCACCTGATATGAACTTGTCATGCTGATAGGAAGGCAAAGAAGAACAGCTGTCTTTCCTTGATCCTTTTCTTACAGCCTGAATCTCATAACTAAAAAAGGTATAAATACTTACTTTCAATGATTAACTGGGAAAATTTAATTTTTGTATCCCATTATTTTTACCGTTATAGCTTGTTTCAAATATTTAACCTATGATGGGATCACATTTTTGGCTTCTATTTTGTTGTGAAAATTAAGATTTGAAGGTAATTTTCAAAGTCTAACAAAGTGAGGATGATTTAATTCTCGTGACTGAAATCACTGAATATTGTTCAGAAGTGCTTTCTAGACCGTAGATACAGAACCTTTTGAATTTTGTTCTTGGGTTTTTTTATTTTATTTCACAGCTCTTCAATTAACACCAAATGTTTCTCTTGAAGTTTAGAAGTAAATTATGGTACGTTATCTATTTTCCTGATTTTCAACGACAATTATCAAGTATTTCTCGATTTTCTGCTTCAATTCCCATACATTTTAAGCGGCTATGCAAAATACAATTTTGGGTAAAACTCAAATTAACAGATAAAATACTAGATTACGTCATGCTATTCGTAATCTGATATTTTACAGCATTCTGTCACAAAAAATGCGCCAACCAGTACGATTCTTTTCCTATTCGATTTGAAACATGTGTTTATTAGTTTCTAGATAAGCCAATTAAAAAGTTCTGATTTAAGACAGACTGGAAACCAACTTATTCTTATTACTTAATCTTATTTATATACAGCTTTATATGTAAAAATAACATAAAAATAAGGTATCAAATAATTATTTCTTAATTAGGTTGAAACCTTACAAATCCTCCCCGACGACTAAAACGAAGATGGCCTCGCACCCTCTTGACGCTTAAATTTATTGGGAGTGGGGTCAATGGGCCCCTTCTCCTTGCAAAGTGACATTTCATTTATTTGATTATTTTTTTTCTCTTGTATATATGAACCATAAAATTACAAAATGCTTTATTAACAGGATCTAATGAATAAAGTTATAAAAAATAATTAAGTTGATTTTACAATAATTAGAAAATTCTTATCTTTTTTAAAACCATGGATGTAATTTGTAGCAATCCCAAAATAAAACTTAATATTGTTTTTTTTTTTTTTTAAATCATCTTATATCTTAAGTAAAGTTCATACTTAAAGCTATACATCTCTAAAACATAATTGGAAATACATTAAAATTTTGAATGTGCCTTTTTGTATTTTAACATTAAACATGGGCTCTGAAATGTTCAAAAGGATTTTGTCGGTCTTTTTAGGGAGACTCTTAAATGGGTTTAACGGTGTTATTTTTGGATAGACAGCCAATACATGGAATTCACTGTTACCCCACTTTTGGAAACGGAGTTGTTTTTTTTTCCTAAAGCCTGTTTTTGTTTTGTTATGAAGAAAACCAATGTAACATTTCATGTTTGCTTGTGCAGCTCTTTTATTTCATGCCCTGACAGCAAGGAGTAAGTAAATAGTTATTTTCGTGTTAAATATTAATTAACTGATTTAATGTTCTTGACTAGTGTTAATTTTAGCTATATTCAAATGCGCTAGCCTAATTTGTAATCAATGAACTTAGTTGCTCGCATTTTAGTATACAAGCAGAATTGACTGTGACAGAAACGCTTTTGTTTTTTGGTAAAATAAATCGATTGAAAGAAGAAAAGAAAATCTTGTGTAGCTTAGTCGGCGAAGTTTTTTTTGTAATCAAAAAAGAAAAGTAACAATCTAATAAAAACAAATAACATTTGGCACTAAAAATAAAACTCTAGTGTTCCTCCTCCCCCACTCATGGCTACTTTGTCAGAGGTAAAATCTGCATTATGATTCTTCGTCTCTGTAATGAGATTTAGGAGCTTCAACAACAACATGGGAAATAAAATCTTAAGGGTCCATGAAATAGTAACATGATAAGACGCATAGTGAGGCTTTAAAAAAAATAAAATGAAAACATTTACGCAGTTGAGCTATAAATTTCAAAATTGTTTATTTCATGTTCGGTGAGTGAAATTTTCAGTTTAATTAATATTTGGAATAATTCATAAATGATGCAATGAAAAAAATAAACAAATAATAATTTATCTAGTTAAAATAAAAGTTAATATGAAGTAATTTATTTATTTTTCACAAATGCTTAAGAACCATTGGGAGCCCGATATTATGTCTATCCTGAAGATGATAAAATATGGATATAATATCGGATAGACAATATAAACCATAAAAGTTTAATTATAAGTTTGAGCAATACAATTTATAGTTATATAATACTGCTACTAATAGTATATTGGTATTAAGTAGTAAAAAAAAAAATATAACATCGCGTATATTTAAAAGTTATGTTTGGTGTTTGTATTATACAGGAGAAATTAGTCAGGGTTTCAGCCAGGATGAAAAAATTAAAACGCCCAAAAAATTATTGGTTAATTATTTTATTTTATTATTGTAGTTTAGTTCTAAATTCTGAGATGTGACCATAAACCTACCACAGAGATCTCTCCATACATCATTATCGGTACATATAAAATTGATTTTTTTTTTCATATTTGTATAGTTAAATTTGGAGTTTATTCTGTATATCATTTTCTGTCTTATAAAACACTACACCTTTGTCTGTTCATTCCAATCTATAATTTTTAGAAGTTTAGTAATGTGTATTGGATTTAAGCCTTCATGATGACTGACAAATTAAATTGAAACGTTGGCAATAATAAAATAATTACCCTTATTATCCTGGCCAAAACCCTGACCAATTTCTTTAGCATAATACTCAATGAAACCACTAAACATAACTTTTAAATATACCCATTGTTATTTTATTTTATTTTATTACATAATGCCAGTAGTAGTATTATATAACTACAAATTGTATTGCTTAAGCTTATAACTAAACTTTTAAAGTTTATATTTTCTAACCGATATCATATCCATCCTTTATCATCTTTAGGGTAGATATCTTACCCCCATTTAAAAGTTATCATATGTATTCCAGTGATGGAGATTTATATTAAATATTGCTGTGAATGCTGCCCATCCCATTTACCTGAGCGAGTGTATGAGCCCCACGAACAAGCGCCTCTACTTCTTGGCACGCCAGAAAAAGAAGGAAATATGAGTGGTTCTCTGGTGTCTGGGGCAAATCTCGACAGGATGACGTCCAGCCTGTGGTGGTTATCATCATGCCGGAATGCCTGGATATGTTCGGATGACCATGGGCTGTCTGGCGACCTGAAGGTATTTATGGCAGTGGACCGGCGTCATAAATTGGTTAAATTTCCTTCTCTATGTACCTAATGTAATATTTTCTATGTTAATTTTATTTAAAGAAATCCATTTCACGGTAGAAAATAAACTGACGCTCTACAAAACCATATTACGACCAATCTGGACTTACTGAGTAGAAATCTGGGGTGCCGCCAAGCCTTCCAACATCCAACGAATTCAGTCCTTTCAATCCAAAACCCTCCGAATGATCGTAAATGCTCCCTATTACGTATCCAATTCATCCCTTCACCACGATCTTAATATCCCTTTTGTTCAAGACTTCATTTCTTCCAGCTTCACCCTTTTCCACAGTAAACTGCCATACCATCCTAATCCACTAGCACAGACCATGTCTTCCAACTCCGACCACTACAACCCTCCCCGTCGGCTCAAACGAAGATGGCCCCTTGACCTCCTGGGGACATAATCTGTAAATAATTTGAGAGTGGTGTCATTGGTCACCTTCTCTCCTCATGTGATTTACATTGTATGTTATTTTTTTAAAATTCATTGTGGTGATCAAATTACAAAATGTTTTAATTTAACAGAATGTAATAAATAAATAAAAATTTAATAAAA
>KZ807285.1:456100-468360 GCA_000696205.2 Oncopeltus fasciatus | reverse complement strand
TATATATATAAAATACGTCAGAATCAAGAATGTGATTTTTTTTATATATTGGAAGGTTACTAAAAGGAGAGATGGTGAGAAGGACGTTTGAAGTAAACGATGAAGAGGACACCCATTAAGAAGGATTACCCCGTCTGAAGGATTTGGAGTTGGGCCAGTATTAACAAGAGAACTGCTTGGAGGAAGACAAGGTGGTTACACAGATTGTGTGGAAGGCTCACACTGAACTTTAGCCCCGGCTAAGTAGGTACTAATTAAAGGACAATGATGGGTGAATTTCAAGGTAACAGACGAAGCGGAGACCCAAGAACAAGCTGATTAAGAATGTCTAAACCTGGGGTAGTCTAAACTAGGAGTGAATCTACCCCGCAGAATGGGTATAGCTAGAGTTCACGATTAGTGGACTATAGTGCCGCATAAGTTAATAAGTATAGTATAAAGAAGAAAGACTTTTAAGGTAAAACATGGGTGCTCTAGAACAAGTTAGTTGAACGATTTGAAGATGGACAAGACTATTCTTGAAGTGACTGTTTGGAGGAAGGAGTCCAAGGATCATACTGGTCAGTACTGCCGGATAGATAATGAAGGATCACTTTGAAGATAAGAGAAGGACACCCAAGAACAAGCTGGTTGGAGATGTGGAGAAGGACCAGTCTAAGCTGGAAGTGACTGCGTGGAGTAGGAAGGCGCTGGATAGGCACAGCTGATGACAGGTTGTGAGGGAGCCCATGGATCATACTGACAGTAACACCGGATAGGTAAATAACTAAAAGATAATGAAGGATGGCTTTAAAGATATGAGAAGGAAACTAAAGAGCAAGATGGTTGGAGATGTGGAGAAGGACCAGTCTAAGCTGGAAGTGACTGTGTGGAGTAGGAAGGCGCTGGATGGGCACAGCTGATGACAGATTGTGAGGGAGCCCATGGATCATACTGACAGTAACACCGGATAGGTAAATAACTGAAAGATAATGAAGGATGTCTTTGAAGATAAGAGGACACCCAAGAGCATGATGGTTGGAGATGTGGAGAAGGACCAATCTAATCTAGAAGTGACTGCGTGGAGTAGGAAGGCGCTGGATGGGCACAGCTGATGACAGATTGTGAGGGAGCACATGGATCATACTGACAGTAACACCGGATAGGTAAATAACTAAAAGATAATGAAGGATGGCTTTAAAGATATGAGAAGGAAACCAAAGAGCAAGATGGTTGGAGATGTGGAGAAGGACCAGTCTAAGCTGGAAGTGACTGTGTGGAGTAGGAAGGCGCTGGATAGGCACAGCTGATGACATATTGTGAGGGAGCCCATGGATCAGACTGACAGTAACACCGGATAGGTAAATAACTAAAAGATAATGAAGGATGGCTTTGAAGATAAGAGAAGGACACCCAAGAGCAAGATAGTTGGAGAAGTGGAGAAGGACCAATCTAATCTGGAAGTGACTGCGTGGAGTAGGAAGGCGCTGGATAGGCACAACTGATGACAGATTGTGAGGGAGCACATGGATCATACTGACAGTAACACCAGATAAGTAAATAACTAAAAGATAATGAAGGATGGCTTTAAAGATATGAGAAGGAAACTAAAGAGCAAGATGGTTGGAGATGTGGAGAAGGACCAGTCTAAGCTGGAAGTGACTGTGTGGAGTAGGAAGGCGCTGGATAGGCACAGCTGATGACAGATTGTGAGGGAGCCCATGGATCATACTGACAGTAACACCGGATAGGTAAATAACTAAAAGATAATGAAGGATGGCTTTAAAGATATGAGAAGGAAACTAAAGAGCAAGATGGTTGGAGATGTGGAGAAGGACCAGTCTAAGCTGGANGCCATCTCCACTCCTATATATGTATATATATATGTATATCTGTACTATATAATTCATTTTGTTTCAGATTGTAACGAAATCCTTAAGACTGAACCCGATTGATCATCGCTCGTGAACTTTGTTTTGCACATTGCCTTGAAGCTGGGGATCAAATATTTAATAAGTAAGTGCATTCCTTATATATATCTTCTTGCCCTTTTTTTTTTTTTTTTTTTTTTTTTAACAAATGGACAGATGATGGTAATTAATTTTTTTCTAACCAGCTGATGAGAGAGGAACCATTAGCTGTCTGGCTGCAGAGGCGGGGGGCCCAGGGGTAGTGGGAGGGGGCACACCTGTGGTGGAGTCAGGGCGCATGCGCGACAGTGGGAGGAGCGCGAGTGCGCTCTTTTGCCCAACGGGAGTGTAATTCCCCCACCCACGACCACGCCCACCGCCACGCCTCCTGTTAGGTTCGCACTGCCCGGGAAAAACCTTTCCCGCTGGACTCAGTGGCCACCGCTCCTGGCCGCCACGGACTAGCCACGGACAGAGATAAATGGCGATTGTTTGCCTCCAATAAATCCCTTCTCTTTAGATCCAGCCCCCGCCCCCTTACAGCCTTTGTATTTTATTTAGGTACTTCCCACTCTAACCCTATCGCTACTCCCTCTCTATCCCTTCTTTCTTTGTCTCTCTCTCCCTCTTTCTCCTACCTCTCTCTTACTCGCTCCATTACATACACTCAGTCACGAACACCCTCCCGTCCCTTGCTCTTTCTCTTGGCCTTCCCCTTCATCCGAGAGAAAAGAAAGAAGGCTTGACCATACATTCTGGAATCTGAAAAGCCTTTGTAACTAAAACATTATTCCTCATTAGGAAGACATTCACTTTTTTGCTGAATATTAATGAAATGTTAGTCGATTAAAGTATTGAATTTTGTAAATTTTTCTTCCATCTGATTAAATTAAAGTCGGTCGAAATCCAATGAACTCCTCCGTGGTCTTGTATCCAAGAATCATTTGAAACTAGCCAAAGGGAGTGTTAGATGGCATATGGTCAGCTGTATAGTTTAGTCTCTTGCAGAAAACAATTAGGAGATTGTCAGACGAACTGGAATAACAATGTCTGGCATAGGACGAGTTCTTCAACAAGGAAATGTGTTAAAGGCGCTTCCCGATGCGTCAACAACTCGTACCTCAGTTCCTGGGGATAGTAAAAAACAGAGGTAGGTGTAGAGAAGTGAAAATTTATTGCTGGCTGCAGAGCTTGATTTTGTTTTTGCCTAATTAGTTAAATGCGAACACTGGTGAGTCGAAAAACTCATATTATTTTTGCCGCGAAAATACAGTGTACCCAATATCTGAAGGCCCCTTAGAGCTCTTCTAAAACACTTTAACAGAAACTATAAAGAGTATAATATATTTCAAGTATAATGGTACTGTCCTTATAGTTTCCTTTAAAGTATTTTAGTACAGTTCTTAAGGGCCTCCAGTTATTTGGTACACTGTAGGCTTGTGGAGCTCTCAATAATCTGCTTACATGACAGATGAATGGGAAATATTCCAAATGCCTAAATTAATTTTGATCGAAGTTACTTTTATGTTAGTTACTGAACTAAAACCCGCCATAAAAGGCTTATGTTTATCACATTGCATAAAACTTGAAATATCCAGAACACTTTGCCAGACCACCAAAAAAAGGGTTATTTTTGCACTATAGAATAATTTACCATGCATTGGCTCAGTCCCACAACACGGCCATAACAAGTATAGCTACTTGAAATACAATACTTATAACTACTTGCAACTACTGAATTCCACGAGCTACAAGAATTCCTGGTGCAGTCTCTGCATCAAGCGGCCCGCTAATATTCTATGTTATTTGTGGAAATTCACTAAAATCTGAAGTGCAGACTGGTTATGCTACATGTTGAGATCATAGTATTAATAACATTATATTTAGCATTCAAAACTCTATCCCCACATGGAACTTTTATATATATATATATACTGACAACAATGATTATTTCTTTAAAAAGAGAGCTTGAAGCTCGAATTTTATTTAAATTTTTGAGTAGTTCAAAACAGAACAGTATAATTAATTTAATGATTTACTTCATAGTTTGACAAAATGTTTCTTATCCAACTTTTACTATTAATAAATCTCATTGATGAAACATTTACCAAACTAACCTACCTGTTTTTAGTGTGCGTTTATTGGTTAGAGCTAACCAATGAAAAGGGTATTTAGTATGTTTACATCGGCCGCAAAAGAAACCTGTTTAAATACTTATTTACTTCACTGGTACAATGGCTAATGCGTTAGAATACGGAGGTGAAGAAGGGGCTCATAAGTTTCGTTGTGACACTATGAGCTTTTTTTATTGTTCATGGTAAATTAAAGGTAATTGAAAAAAAAAAAAACATTTTTATCAGCTGGTCTATATACAGAATTATTTAATGGCAGGTTTCCCTGAATGTAACCGAGCTATTCCTGTTGGTACCATGACACGAATTTCGGAAATTATTTTTATTTAACTAAGTAATGACCTAAGTATATAACTAAGTAATAAGTAAACTAAGTATATGGCTCTCCCATAATTGTATACGTTTATCGGTTTTATACAAGTGAAAACTTAGGAAGCGCTGATATTTATTATAAAATCACTTTAAAACCCTCTCTTCCAATATAATTTATTTTCTTCAAAATTTTAAGGAAGCTTCGAGTATGTTACTACTACTCTGTAAGCAACAAGGAAAAATATATTCATGGTGCTGACTACTGTATAAAACTTATACAGAAAAATCTTAATAACGTATCTTGATATTTGGCAAACCCATTTTTTTTTTCAAATTTATATTATAATTTCTTTTAACAGAATGTAATAAATAAATAAAAGTTTAAAAAAAAAATTACTTTTAAATATTATGTGGAAAATAGAATAATGCTCAAATGGAGAGTTTTTGACCGTAGAGAATATTAGTCGTTGTTTTTTGTTAGAGTTCGGTCAAGGTTGATACAAAAAATACATTGTAGACGTCCCCTCTCGCCTTCATGATAGCCCTGAAAATGGCTTAGAATGTAAGCCAAAACGACAGCAAATAATAAAAAATAAAACATTTTTTTAATTGTATTTGGATCAACCTTGACCAAATCCCCCTCCAAAAAAATTTTCTAGTAAAATAATGCTTTTTACATTACTAAAAATTAAAAAGTCTAACATTGAATTTAATAGTTTTTAAAATAGAAAAGTTTGACATTTATGACAAATAATCAAAAACCTACATCAGATGATTTACCTACATTTACTTTTTTTTTTCTATTCTTTTTTAAAAAATATTTTCTAGTATGTTTTATAAGATAACGCATGTTTACAGTGGAAAATTGTGAGGAAGATGAGGCTGTGGATATATGAGAATATAAAAATTTGACGGAGGGCGGAGTTAGTGGCATTATATGTATCATTTGCAATTCTCCTTAGGGGTTGGTTCGAAAGAATTGTTTTCAATGGATATTAGAAGGCATAGTGTGGCACCCCAGAGTTCTACGCCTTGTGTCCAGATCGCTCTCGGTAAGGTTAAGCAGAGAACTAAACCCCCTCAGTTGTAGTGTGAACGCCTGCATGTGAGTCCATGGTGCCTCTTATGTTATTTTCTATAAATTGAATACGTTTTCCCCTGTAAAGTTGTGAGAGAAAAACAGAATCTAAGATCTAAGATAGAACAAATGAAATCATAAAGATATAGTGTTTGAGCAGAAAACAAATAATTGTGAGGAATACTCATATTATAACTTCATCCTAAATCATGAAGTTGTAAGACGTTCTTTATTGCAATTTATGAGTAGCTGGTTGAATTTTGAAGTTCTGAACAAATATTTTTATTTGTATTTTGTTTTTTTTTCGCGCGGGAACCATTTTCTTGACAAAATAGGCTGGATAGCAGGTGGAACACCACTTATACAATCTAAACATCAGAATTATACCTTTGGCTGTCCAAGGGGATTTGCAAGCTAATGAGAGGCTTGACATATAGGCATTGTTGTTTTTGACATATTCCGGACTTGTATTATATTTGCTTTTTAAATTTAAATTTATTCAGGGAACTGCTTTTGTGAATTGGGAAAAATTAGTTATCAATATGCAGAGCTGAATATTTACAGCAAAAGACTATTCTTCAGAAGTAGAAGAAGAAGGAGATTCTGAAGACTAAGGGACTCTACTATTAGAGTTTCAAACAATGACCAGTCAAGAGGACCATTGATAATGATTTGAACCAATTTTCTAGAGATGAGTGTGAGGAAGTCTAGGCTGTGGCCAGAAGCAATATCATTTAATTTTGTTGGTATGTTAAAGATAGGAGGATGGGGGGTAAGATTTTGGCATATGAAGAAATCCAAGATATCAGGAAGGCGGTTGACATCCATAGGCCAGCAGGCGGAAAAAGACGGGCTTATTGTAGTGGATGTGTGTGAGAGGGTACTGCACCCTTTGGAGCACAGCCACAGGAGTTTGTCGTCCCTTGGTGGAAATGAAAGATCCAAGGAGAGGTGAGGCAATTCACTGGTAAGAGAATAATAGGAGATGTAGAAGTATGGACGAACACTGAAGTAGATTGAAGAGCTGTAGGTGTGAAAGGTATTTCATAATGGATATGGGAGGAGCGAATGAGGTTCGAAGCTCTACCATTTGATCACATTTCACGTTGATCAGTTCAATATGTAATGTATCCTGGGTATATTAATATGATTTGTCATTTGTCTTTCTTACTGAAGGGCACATATAAGTGTATTGACATATACCTTTGTCTTCTAGACTCAGTTTGAGTTCGTTTGCTTGTATCTAGGTTCCGTCTTGAGAGGACGAATTCATTTTGAAGTAAAAATTGAAGTAATGTTTTAGAGACGTTGCTTCAAAATGCTTGTCACAGGAGTAAGGAAGTCAAAAATAAAGGAAATGGAGAATAGTTTGAGGGCATTATATGATGGTTGAGGGTCATGTCTTTAATTTGGCTGTACTTCTGGCGTTTGTTGTATTAAACAGTATCCTTGTGGGATATTGTGGGGCTTCTACACTCATTCTACGATGGCAGAGTGAAGCTAAGTAGTACACTTCATCCTCTTTGTTTGTGGGCTCAAGATCAAGAAAGAACTTGGGGGTAGTGGAGTCCTTAAGAAAAAGATACTCTATTCTGGGATCTAAGTTCCCTTGAATAACAAAGAGTTAACATCTGACAGTATTACTGATTCTGACTTTATTACAATAATAAAAATAAAATGTACAAATTAACAATAAGCTAACAATATAAGTTTTTTTAATAGAACTATGACAATATTTTAAACTTATTGTACAAGTACGGCAATAGGTGAAAAAAGTATTTTTTTTTAAACTTTATTATTAATTACTTTCTACATGTTTTGTATCCAGTAATGTGCTGGTTAATATTCACAGTATAAATTAATTTTGAAAAAAAGGAAAAGAAAAAGTAACAAACAAGAAAAATAAATGATCAATTAAAAAATAAACTAAATTAAAAAAAAAATTAAAAAAAAAAAGACGAAAGAACTTAGAGTAAACTTCGATTGATGTAGAAGCTGCCCAATTGCAGAACTCCTAAATCTCTATTAGCAATGCATAGGTTGTTTTTTTTCACTTCATAGTATTTTTTTTTTTATGAAGTGTTGGCAATGAGAAGATCATGCGGCCATTGCCTATTCAGGCGACGTGGTGGGTTATCAGGATGGGTAATACTGGATAGAGTTTGGGCTAAAGGATTGGGATGCATGGAAAGGCCAGAGTGGAATTTATTAAAACGGGTTGTAATGATGTCTTTAACTAAAGGGATTTTAAGGCCATTTTGTTTAAGGTTTTTGATGTAATAGAGTGCAGAAAGAAGTATTAAAAATAAAAACAAAGATATAGATGGGTCATAAAAAATAGGTGTACAAAAAGAAAATGTGTGTTACGCTAGAAAAACAATAAAACTCAAACTAATAATATAACAATTAATTATGATAAGAATAAAATTAAAAAGATATAGTTTAACAGTTCATGATACCCAATTGTACAGAGAGAAGATGTTGAAATAGTTGGGATTTGAAGGATGCGAGCAAGGAAGAGTGACGAATATTTAGAGGGATCCAGTTCCAGAGCCTAGAGGATCTGATGAGGAAGAAACGACTAAATGCCCTTGGTTGGTGTTTACTTGTCTTCTACTCATTTAATATTATAACTATAATTCTTTTTTACTACAACTAACATCTGCATGGAATTTCTTGCCAATAGGCACACCACTCCAGAAATGCACATTCTCCCCCCCCCCCCACCCCAATCCCTTTCCTTAGTTTTGTTCATGACCACTAGATTGAATCGAATCCTTCAATCTCCATGTATGCTTCCGTTTTATTGCTGAGGCTCGTTCCAGATTCCAAAATGCAGAGCCCTTCTTCACTTCCAAAGCCATTTATAGTTCGGCTTTCTTCTTTTATTGATAAATTATGTTTTCCACCATTGGCTGCGAACACAAACGGCATATCCCCAACCTCGAGAACCAACGGTTTCTCTGAGGATCTCCTTGCCAAAGTAACTCTGACTGTCGAGCCTCATTTGCCCGAATTCATTCATGGAGTTATCCTTCTTCTTGGCGCCCTCGTAGTTGCATAAATAGGTTAAAATTACTTAAGACGTAAAATGTAATTTTATAAAATGTATTTCCTACAACTCTTTCTTTACTACTAGAGGTTTTGTGTTGGGGATCGGTCAAGGTAGATCCATAAAATACAAATTTAAAAAATGTTTAATTGTATTAAAATACCTGCTAACGTTTCGGCTTACGTTGTTAGCCATCATCAGGGCTATCATGAACGAAAGTAAGTAAAGGCTTACAATGTAAGCCGAAACGTTAGCAGGTATTTTAATAAAATTAAATTTTTTTTAAATTTGTATTTTTTTGGTCTATCTTGGCCGAACCCCCCCTCCCCAAAAAAAAAACATCAAATAATAATATCGACATCCACAAAACTCTAAATTTTTCTTTACTACCTTTTCTTTTGCGATGCATATTGAGAAAATGTTTAAAACTATATGTTCGAGGGTTGATTTAACCCCTACTTACTTGACCTCTGGAGGAATAATTCGAGGAAGATCAAAACCGATTAAATATCAAGTATTATTTGTGCTAAGATACAAATGTACAAGACATAGTAGTAAATACATAATACAAATTTTATTACTAATGTATATTTTCTTTGAATGTTTTCCAGAAATACGTTAAAAAAAAAAAAAAAAAAAAAGGAGGTATCTGTTTGGGTCTCATAATCCGGGCGCAACGGATTCAATTTCCTCCCAGGTGAAAGCTTTTATCGATTAATAAAATCTTGTCCTCAGCAATGGATGTTTAGAATGGGGTGGCAACCTGTAGCAACCCCTCCCTTCAAGACCCTAAGTTTGTTGGAAAGGAGATTACTTTTTTTGGACGGACAATAATTTTAGATTTTCCAATATATGGACAGAGAAGATCTGTATGATTTTTTAAAAAGTTTGCACAATGGAACAAATTTAAATTATTTCCTGATAAAAAAAATTTACAAACGTAATTATTGTAGCTTTGAGAGCTTCTCAGACCTTCCTGCCGGACGTTCTAGAGCCAGCCTTGGTGATCTGACCTTCCATCTTCATTGTCATGGCCCTATTTGTAAGAGTAAATTAGCCATTTTCACCCTTATATATGTCCTTCATTTAAGGAAGAAAGTCAATCTCCGTAGTTCGTGCTGCCCCAAAATGTTACGGGGCATTCATTAGTGAACGAAATTGGATGAGGAATGTAATGTGAGTGCATCCTCATGTTTTTGAAAAACTCATATGTTTATTTTTCGTATGGGGGAAAAGCATTTTATTGTAATTCTGGAGCGTTATGTTCCAGTTATTCACGGAATGTTGCTGTGGGGTGTGAGTTGCTCATGAGAGCAAGCATGCGAGGCGGTAGTGAATGACAGGGAACCAGTGAACGAAGCACAGTGATCCTGTCAAAAGAGTGAGTTTCTCTTAGGTTGGCTCTCCCCTACACCAGCCATCTTCCTTAAACATCCATGGTTTAGGAGGTTTCAGCTATCCCTGTAGTTGAGGGTAGCAATCCCGAAGAATTCAGACGAATACCGGAAGGGAAAAAATTCACTATCAACCCTAAGCTTCATCTCTTTATGGAATTCGGATCGTAGAGATTCTTGACTTTCTAAAACAGATCTAATTCCTAGATGTCCTAATCCGAACTAACAATCACATTATTGCTAATCATTAATAAATAATCATTAATTTACTTATTAAACAGTAATCACATTATTTGTAAATCATAATACAAATGTTACTTTACATTTTAAATTGAAATAAAGAGTTTTTTTTTTGACCCGAGATATTATTATTAGGTGTTTTTTGTTGGGGATCATTAAATTTAGATCCAAAAAATACAAATTTTAAATATTTGTATTATTTAAATTATTTGCCAACGTTTCGGCTTACATTTTAAGCCATCTTCAGGGCTATCATGAAGACGAGAGGGGACGTTGTGTCACCAAGATCATGAAGATTGAATAACCTCCCCTCTCATCTTCATGATAGCCCTGAAGATGGCTTAAAATGTAAGCCAATGATGTAAGCATATAATTTAAAAAATACACATTTTTTAAAATTTGTATTTTTTTTTTGGAAGTACCTTCACCGAATCCCAACAAAACACCCATTAATATGAAAAAGGAGAGGTCATGATAGCTATAGTGTATACTTATTTTTCATCCTTCTTTAAGTAATTATTATAGAAGTATATACATTTGAATGAGGTAAGAAGGCAGATTTAATATGGACATTGGACGAATTAGATTTATTTTTCAATATAAATATCTTTCAAAATTTTATTTTAATATACTGTAATATATTTCTTTACTATATATGTACAATAAAAATACTTATACTTTGTTGGACGTGAAAAATCTTGACAAATAAATAGGCTAAAAAATTGTGTGATTGTTTTAATAAAACATTTACTGTAATAATAAATTGAGTGTGGTGTCATTGATCACCTTCTCTCCTCATGTGATTGACATTGAATGCCATTTTTACTTCNTTATAAATACTTATAAATATATTTTAAGAATAGTAATTGTTATTTTACTAGCTAATTAATATTTTAATGGGTTATAAGCAGACTGTCTTCCCAAAGTAAATGTTTTAATGCGAACTGTCTACAAAATTAGTCAGTCATACAATCCTTGAAGTATATTCTGAGTTAGATAAGGCGGTTAGTAATGACTCAGAATGCACCGGAAGATACCAGATACTGAAATTTTTGTGAACAAATTTAAAATGTTTTTCTCGTGGTCTCTGAGAAATTTTATTACTAGATTTATCTTCTGCTAGTGTATCCATCTTCAGAAAAGATAAAACTTTTTTAATGTTTAATTAATGTAAAACTTTTTCAATATTAAATTAAATCTTTTTGGGTACCCCTGCAACCATGGGTTAGAACGCGATTCGCGACTCTCCCCCTTCACAATTCCCATAGCCCTGAAGAAGCCCTGAAATACAGGCCAAAAAATTGGCAAAAATAAAACCATTTTGGTTAAACAATTTGTTTTCTCTAAAAATAATCCTTTAACCGAACCCCGACTATTTCCTCCTCCGGATAAATATGTTTCAACACAGTAGCATGTAGTGAGATTGTAAGTCAATAATTTCAATAATGCTGTATAAAAAATATAATGCCAAGAATTGACGAAATATAGATTTGAAATAATGAAAATACGCAATATTTAAATATAAAATATTTATTTAGACTTAGAATTTCATTATGTTGCCCCTTATTAATAACTTATAAATATTTTATGTGAAAAATCTTGACAAATAAATAGGCTAAAAAATTGTGTGATTGTTTTAATAAAACATTTACTGTAATAATAAATTGAGTGTGGTGTCATTGATCACCTTCTCTCCTCATGTGATTGACATTGAATGCCATTTTTACTTCAATGTGATCAGATTACAAATTGTTTTACATAATGTAATAAATAAAATAAAAAAGTTTAATAATAAGTAATAAGTGATTTTATGTATAAAACAATTACTTTAGTAATTAGATTATTTTAGAATAATTACAATGTTCCTGTGTTTTAAATATTACAACATATTGCTCGAATGTTTTAAAATCTAAGCCATCTCCACTCCATATATTTATGATGCACATTTTATCTACTTACCACTGGCTCGTTGAAGAATTTAATCAATTTTTCTTAAGTCGTATCATAGTATGAACATAAATATTAAAATTTTCTTCAGGGAAATCTGCTAAAAATAGATGATAAAATATATTTCTTCAACGAAACCCTACCACAGTTTAGTTTGTATTGTATTTTTTTTTTTTTTTTTTTTTTTTTTTTTTTTTTTTTTTTTTTTTTTTTAAA
>KZ807285.1:426068-447093 GCA_000696205.2 Oncopeltus fasciatus | reverse complement strand
TAATAATAATAATAATAAAATTTATTAAAGATTGCAAAGTTACTAGTAAGGAAAGGGCGAGGCCGACTGGGGAAGGGTTCGAAGACGAAGGTTTGGGCGAGGTGTGAGGAGAAAGGGCCGAGCACGAGGCAAGGGCAGAGGGGGAGTTTTTGCGAGGAGCTGGAGGGCTGGAGAGTTTTTTTTTGCGGGCGGTAGAGGGTGCGCCAGTGTCATTACTGCCGTATTAGGACAGTGACCTAGTGATTGATATCCCGATTGTGAACTGCACAGCATGTTGGCACAGAGCAGAACTAGTGCGTCATGTTGCACTGATCATACCGGAGTTATGGTGGCACTGGAACCCAGTTACCGTCCCATGAGCGCTGGAAGCTTGGTAAATACGAGTAGTCTACATCCCGAACTGAATAAAGGCATCCCTTGGCAAAATAGGTCGAAAAGTTCAAATATAGTTTCAAACATTTCTATAAGTTAATAATTATATGCAAAACGCATACTCCACTTATTCATTTTCTTAACATTCCAAATAAATGCGATATTTCTTTAAGGTATATTCTAGGCTTTAGTCATGAGAAAGAACAGTCATTCCTTCCAACATGTTTCAATAATAAAATTTAATTATTAATTTAACGCTGTCTTGCACAGCAAATAATGTAAATCTTTATATTTCTTTAACAAATGCAATTAATACTTATTCTCATTAAAATAATTNATAAAATTAAAATAACGTAATTTTATTGCATTGTAATGCATAACTCATTATTTTCAAATGGAGAGTTTTTTGACCGTAGGTATTATTATTAGATATTTTTGTTGGGGTTCGGTCAAGGTAGATCCAAAAAAAATACAAATTTAAAAAAAAATTATCTGCCGACGTTTCGGCTTACATTGTAAGCCATCTTCGGGGCTATCATGAAGACGAGAGGGGACGTCATGTCCCTAAGTTCACATTTCCATGACTGAGTCCCCTCTCGTCTTCATGATAGCCCTGAAGATGGCTTAGAATGTAAGCTGAAACGTCAGCAGATAATTTCTTTTTAAAATACACTTTATCTTTAAATTTGTATTTTTTTGGATCTACCTTGACCGAACCCCAACAAAAATCATCTAATAGAAACTCATTATTGTGTTATATAAGTTAATTTTTACTTCTGTATATATTTCAAACTTATTTAACTTACTACTTCGTACAGATATGCATTAGATATACACATTTTGGAGAATGGGAGCGGTCGTCAAATCTAGGATATTTTATAGATGACTTGGATCGTTTCTTGGTCGAACTCTGTCTCCCCATTGGCTGATTCTGTCTTCCGGTTGCAGGTTTCTGTAGGTTTTGGGACGGTTTGATGGCTCACTTTTGGTTGGTAGGATCCTCTTGTCACCTGATGATGGTTTCTCATTTTCTCTCAATCTAAATACCCATATTTATGGTTCTTCGATATCTCCATGGTTTCTCTGCTAGTTCTTCATTAGTAGTTTCATTCTCTCGTCAAGATCCAGGGTCCTCAAATTTGATCTGGCGGCTGGTATCTGGAAATTGTTCTGCAAGTACTGTGCCATCACACCATCACGTGGCACGGTCCAATCCGGAAGGATAAATTGTACATAATATTGGAATGGAAAGTCAAAGTTTTTTTTGAGAAGTTAAACGGTTTTCGGAAGAAAGTGAGAGAATTTAATGTAGAACGAAGTTTTCTTTTCAACCTTTAATCAGCCGGAACTTCCTGAGATTGTAAACTCCGATCATTTTCTTCAACAAACTGCCCGCAGTATCTGACAGAAATACAGATGTCATTGTAATTAACGGTTTGCATTATGTATTTTCCATATGAGATATATAATATCTTTGCTATTGTGGATCTGAAAAACCACGATTACACCTTCTTATTTTAGATGATTTTAACTCTCACCATATGACTTGGGGTTCAACGCATACTTTCAGCAAAAGCCGAGAGTAGATGTAATTTCTTGAGGGGAATGACTTGCTCCTGTTGAATGACATCACTTCACTTCAATGTGGCAAGTCCAGAGCTACTGACATTAATCTGTTGTCTTATCCAGTAGCTCCCACAATTCAATTGGTCTAAAATTACATAACAAAACAACACAGGAATAAATGTAAGGTCCTAAAGATATCAAACTCTTGCAAATCCCCCCAAAAAAAACACTTTAAAAATGCAAAGAAAAGAAAATAGGTCAATACAACATCTCAAACCAAATCCTTGATCTTGTGTTAACAATAACAAAAAATAAATCAAATCAGCAAAAGAAGCCTGGGAAAAAGTAAGAGCTAAGTAGTAGAATTATTGTAATTCAGATTCTACTCCAAAAAAAGGGCGACAATAGCGCTGCTGACGCCGAATGTGCTATTATATCCAAATATGCTGACTATTATCACTTATGATAACTTATAACATGATAACATGTTATAACTTATGATTCATCCAGCAAAAAATCTTAAATCTTCAAGGCCCCCCCCCCCCCGAAAAATTATGGATACTTTCATTTAAGGACTTTTAAGATATTTAAAAAACGCGGAATATGCTCTGCTAGTAACTGAACAGTGGGAATAGATGGCGTACTTTATCATATCATGCTTCAATTTACGAAACCAGAAAATAAAATCTAAGCTACTACATTTTTACAAATAATTTTGATCAGGTGGAAATTGTTTCCAAAGAATGAAAAGGGATAATAATATTGGCAAATTTTTAATGCAAGGGAACAGAATAAAAAATCTAACTGTCCCAGCCAGGACAGGAACCTGGATCTCCTGCTATCCAGGCCGGTGCATTTACCAATTATGACCAGTCTATTAAGTTATTAAATTCCCCTCACTAGTGTCGAGAGTCTTTCTCTTCGAGGTTAGCATAAATGGTAAATGCACCGGCCTGGATAGCAGGAGATCCAGGCTCGAGTCCTGGCTGTGACAGATAGATTTTTTATTCTGTTCCCTTGCACTAACAATTAGTAAAATTTACATGGGATTAAATACCACAAAACATAATATTTAATATTATTGGCAGTTTTGAAACTATGAAAGATTCAGATAATCCATTTTGATAGCGATTAGTATCCCTGTCATGGTGCAATCGCAAAATAATGAAATATTTAGAAAAAAGAAAATAGCACACAGATTAGAAAAAGAAAAGCTCATATTTCCAAATCAAGTTTATTTGAAAAAATATTATATATTGCTGTATTATTTTAACAAGAGCAAACTATATCGTTTACGGACTATTTTTATTTTCTCATAGTAACAAAGTTTGAACACATTTAATCATGATGTAAGTAATAGATAAAAATTTACTATATTTCATTGAATTTCCTTATCTCCAAATAAGAGTTGCTATGAAATATTTCTTTAAGGTTGATCAAGCCGTTAAAAAAATTGTTTATCGAGAAGGTTCTATATATTTATTTTAAGCCTCACATTAAACCATTAGGAAAGGTGAAGAAACATTTAATAAATATGAAACCGCTTACAAAAATAAATAAACATTTAGAAATTTTCCAATTCTCGAGAATGGTTTCTTTTCAAAAAATTCCAAAGCGATATACTTCCCAGGCGATCATAAACGTTTTTCTTCCCTATTATTTTATACTATTTTCTTCTCACCTAAGACATTTAAGATGGTATGCGATGGAAGCGATTTATCTCGAGCGAAGTGTCGAGCGACTCCTTTTAATCGCTGTGGGATAATGGTATAAGTAAGAGTTTCCAGGGAGGTTTTAAAAAGTGCGGTTATAAATAATATTTTTTATTCCCCGCCAGTGGAGGGAGGAAGGTTATTCTTATTTATTTGACTTATATACTACCGCTGAGCTAATCTATTTACTAAAAGTATACATTCTTTAGTATTTCTGGAAGCCATAATGGTAGAAATTACAGGATTCACCCACACTCGTTTTTGTAGTGAATATATTGCAGTCCTATTACTTTTAATCACTCAAGTGAAAATACTCTCCACAAGTATTAATTCATACATACATTTTCTCAACGGTTTTTTTTTTTTTTTTTTTTTTTTTTTGCTGGGTTAGCCTCCCTTGCAACCACTTAGGGTCATTGGAGGGAGGGGCTATCTACAGGTTGCCACCCTTTTTTAAACACCCATGGCTCAGGACAAGCTTCTATATTATAAATAAAAGATTGACCTGGGCGGGATTTGAACCCGCGGCGTCAGGATTGCAAGGCCCGTACGGATCCCCTGAGCTATCCCGGCGCCCCTCTCAACGGTTTGTTGTTATTTTTAAACGATTCTTACAGTTCTTAACTATTAATGTTGACACGCAGGTGGGAACACAAATCCACCCTCTTGTAAACATACTGACATATATTACGTAATGGGTCATTATTTTAAATGGTATACACTGAAAGTCAGTATATATACAAAGGTAGGTAGGTAAGATCATAATGGAGGGCAATCAACTTCTAGGTTATTACGCCCTATAAATACCCTTTAATATATATTTACTATAAATGACCAATATATTTACTATAAATGACCGATTGTGTGTGTTTTTAAATTTATATTTACATCCAAGAGATGGGTAGCCGATTATCAGTAAAAATTCAAGACATCCGTTCAGTTTTACATATTTTTATCAAGTCCCCTCAACAACAGCTCAATATCCTCCTCTAGGCATTTCACTCATATTGTGACACACACACACAATTATATATACATCGGAGCACTTATTTTCAGTATATACCCTTTAAAAGTATATATGGGAGGGTGGATGTGTGTTCCCACCTCCCAGGCGCTATCCAATTTTGTTCTTACCACCTTTATGCCCACGATTTCCAAATTTACCATTCCTTTCCCCCTTCGAAACTGACTGCGGCAGTGAATTTAATCCAAAGCGAGCATGACAAAATCAATAGCTGGGCTGTTTAAAACAGATTATGTTTGAATGAGGCAAAGTCAAAGGCCATTGTATTAGGCTCCGTTCCCAAATTAAGCTCCCTTTCTAACCTACCTAATTTTACCATTATTAATACTCCTATTTCTTTCTCTTCCTCAGTTAGAAACCTCGTTGTGACCTTTGACCTTCACATTTCCCAAATATCCCGGCGCTGTTTTGCGTCTCTCCGACAATCCCGACGCTCAGCGACCAGAAGATGGCATATCTCTACGTAGAACTAAACAACTATTAGTGGCTCGTAGCTGACAGAAGTCTTACTCTCTCTGCTTCAGAAAGTGAGAGGAGATTGCCAGAGAAGCGGTAGTGTCGCTCCCCGTGAATGCAGAGGTATAATCTATCTATATCTATCTATACAGGTATAATATATCTTGCCACTTAAGGCTGCTCTGGAGCCGGAGCAAGAGCAAAGTGTGGACACCTGGAATGTCTGAGGGAGACCACGTGTCCAGGACGATCTCGAGTCGATAGGGGAGGTGAAGGCCGAGATGCCAGGTTACGGTGACTGGGCACCGAGGCACAGGGAGCAACGAATGTAGTGTCTGCTTAAGCGGACATAAGGAAACGGTGTACAATAATTTCCGTTCAGCGAGCAAATACCGAATTTTTCTTTAATAAATATTATTCATTAACTATTTATATATTATTTTATTTTAAAGAGTGATTATTGAAATATTTTTGATACTGCGGTGAAAAATATTTTTAATAATTAGATAAATTAGTTAAATTAGGTGAATCCCCACGATCGTTAATCCGATTCAACCAATTATAGATTTTAAAATTTTGAATATAATTACTATGTAACGGTTTCTTTGACCAAAATGAGAAAGATTTTTCATCGTAGAGCGATAGGATCTGAGTCGAATCTGATATTGCTATGCTACAAGAGGTAGAAATATGAGGGCTTTTTTAAATATATATATATANCTCTAATGAAATCATCGGTCCAAGAATATATATATATATATATACATATAGTATAAGCTGCATCATGAGGTTCTGCAGTACCCTCAGTTATCGAGCGGTATAAGAAGTACATCCCACTAGAAGCAAATTAGAGGATGTGGGATTGTAATTTGTATAAATAAGTGGGTGTTATCGCTGTTGTAGAATTGTTTATCTATTGCCTTAAAATAATTGAAGATAAGGCAATTGTATTTTTTTTCAATTTTTTAGCGTTTTCATTTTGTAAGTTTATTGTATTAATATTCGTACATTATAAGTTTATTGCATATTGATATATTTTCTGTTATCTTTATAGACAAGGGTATCTTATACCGAAGAAATTACTAGAGCTTGCTTAAACCTCGGATATTGTTTTTTTAAACGTATTTTATGGATGTTTAATTGAAAGTAGTCCATCTTTACTCATACTAGTTTATATAAAGTATATTATAATTTATATAATAGTCAGGAAATATTAACATACTTAAGGGTTTTATAATAAATGACTCCTACCCACTTAAATTGAAGCTGCACCTGTAACTGCAATCTGAGGGTGCTGATGGCAATGAACAATCGTATTATGTGTTAAACAATTATTTTTAAATTTTTTTAAATATTTAATTAACTAATATGTTATAAAAATAAATAGAAGTACATATAACAACTATGTGTAAATATTGGGTATAAAAATAGTGATTTGATCATTATCATTGGAAGATATAATAAAGTTGTGCGTTAAATGATGTAATCTCAATTTGTTTAAATTAACAGAAAATTCAAATGATTTAGAAAATTTGAATTAGAGATAATAATTAGATTATTGTAACTAAAGGTTTTATAATTATAAGAGATGTACTGGAAGAGTATAAGTTTGTCTTCTTCTAGGTTGATTAAGTGAATACTCGTTAATGATGGTTGTCTGGATGTCATTTGATGATTTAATTTTAATTTCTTTTTATTTCGATTGGTTGAGGTATGGTATTTTCAGCTTAAAACATGACAGTCTGTTGACTGAAGTTGATTAATAATTTCTACTTGGCAAATGCTGCTTGGCCTGTGGTAGTACTCAACCTTTTTACATAGATATATATATATATGTGTGTGTGTGTGTGTGTGTGTGTACATATCCTGCATACACATCCTAACAGCAAGTAGGTTAAATTATTCCTTTATATATTTGATTATATTTTTATATACTGATTTTCAGTATGACATAGCTAGTCCGTGCAGAGTCTTTCATTCTGAATATCATCTCACCACTCAAAATGGTAAAACGCTTAAGTATAATAATTATTTTGAAGAACTAAAGACTACAGCTCTTTAAAATCAGGGATTTTGTAGTCAGCTGGTTAGAGCTTCTGTGTACAGCTCTTCAGCAACGACATATTACAGGGAGTTATAGACTACTAAAAGCCATTAGCTGAAAATTGAATCCGTCTATAGCATAGTACTATACTCTTATAGTATCTATAACAGTCTATAGTATCTACCAGTAGCTTTAAATTTTAGCAATCAAAAGTAACAGACTGCATACTAACTTAAGCTTATAGAAGAAATCAAATTTATAGAATCTATAACAATTTATTTAAATGGGTGTATAAAAAGAGTGCGCTTATAAAATTCTAGATCTGAAAGGACTAAATGTTTTAATCTTATTTAATACTAACCAATACTTAATATAATCCCTTTTGAGCATTCTGTATGCTTTCTAAATCCCATTCGACTTATTCAAGAAAAGCATCAGTTTTTTGTTTCAATGAAAGATATGTGACAGTGTCCTACGAAATTGTATTAATTAGTGGGGAACTGCTAAACCATCCAACATCCAAAGAATACAGTTCTTTCAATCCAAAATCCTCTGGGTCATAGCTGATGCACCCTATTACGTCACAAATTGACCTTAAAATCCCTTTAGTTAAAGTCGTCATTACAACTCGTTTTAATAAACTACACTCTGACCTTTCCATCCCAATTCCTTAGCCCAAACTCTATTCAGTATTACCCATCCTGATAATCCTCCACGTCGCCTGAATAGGAAACCTCATTGCCAACACTTTATTTTAAAAAATAAATAATAATATGAAGAGAAAAAAAAACATCTGTGTATTGTAAATAGAGATTTAGGAGTTCTGCCATTAGGCAGCTTCTACATCAAGCGAAGTACACGCTTTTTCTTTTTTTTGTTGTATTTTTTTTATTTTTTTATTATAATTTATACCGTGAATATTAACCATTCCATTACTAGATACAAAACATGTAGAATTAATAATAAAGTTACAAAAAAAAAATGTAAGGCAAATGTTTAAGCAACACGTAAAAATATTAAATTTGAATGGGAAGGTCTCCTTGACCAACGCTCTGCGCGGAGGTGGTTTGAAAATTTAACAATGAAGATACGACGATGTAAAGGAAGAAGGATTCCTGGTTACCATTAATGGATATTGATGAAGTTCTGCAGGATGCTGTTGAGTCCCCTCAAGAACTCATGATCTTGTCAGGGAGTATGGTATGTCCAAAGATACTGTTAGTCGCCATCTACTCTCCATGGGGAAGGTGAAACAGAGCAGTAGACTTGTCTCTCACAAACTAACTCCTCAGAAATTAGCTGAGGGGTTAGAAATTTGTAAAACCCCTGATATGATTTTCTAGATTTTTCGTTTGCTGCAATGGGACAATCTGAAAAAAAAATTCCGTCCTTCCGTTTTTCTTTGTTTGTTTTTTAATTTTGAAGATGTTATTTATTACGAATGTGTTCCTGATGGTAGCTCAATGAATTCTAATTATTTCTGCGGACTGAAAAAAATGTAAACGAAGATGACTGAGCGATAACCTGCTTTGATCAACAGAGAAGTTGTATTCCAACAAGATTATTCTCACTCTTCCCGCCTTTTTTTGGTTTAATGAAGATTTTAACTCTTCACTTTGTAGTCCAGACCCCGCACCATCGGATTACTAGTTGTGTTCGACCCATAGCCTTTTTTCTTCAAGGGGAAAAAAATGGAAAATTTTGAAGTCGAAATTACGGTCCAAGAGTTCACTGACAGCCATCCTAAGAAATGGAATAGAAGTGTACAGATGGCTAATGACGTTAGATAACTTTGAGTATTAATTGTATTGTGTAGTTGCATTTTTTTTATACTCCCCTTGAATAAGATTATACTATTTTTGTAAATAACATTTTTTGTAGAATTGTTATTTGTTCTTGTGCCTATAGAAAACAGTAGTGAGTTTAGTGCTATACGTGATACTCATTGTACATTCTCCACCAATACCTTACAACGGCAGAAAAACATATTTCGGCTCTCACGCTAATTGGGTCCCTCCTTGCGTCCCATCAGTATTTTTTTCGACGAGAAATTTTTTTTTAGAACGTCTTAAGATGCGCTTACGGCGGATAATTACGCTCGTGGAAAAATGTCCTGGAGAAAAAACAAAAAAAAGGCACTGGAAATATATCAGAAATAATTAGTCATCTTCTGTTGGATTCCTCCTTGTGTGAGGGGCGATATGAGGAGGTTAAGAAAGTGAAGTGCGCGCCAGCAGGAGAGCATACAAATGTGCGAGGCCCTCGAAGGATCTCTCTTTCGATGGAATCCAGCGTCGCTTGTTTTTCTCTTCTGGAGTCTCGGACTCCCCCGTCAAACTCTCCTCCTCCTCCAGTGCCAGGAAGATACGTCCTGCCAGTGCCAGTCCGATCCGCCAGGAAGAATCTCAGGCAGGAAGGACCTGTTTCTAGTTCATGATCAACTGCATAGCTTTTTTTTGGATATATTCTTGATAAATAAGTCTAAAAATTATTTATATGACATAAAATCCTATCTGCCATATTAAAAGTCTGAATTTTTTATAATTTATTTTTTTTAGTAAAAAAATATTCTGTACATTTTCTATACATTATAATTTTTGATGGGGTACATTGTTGTCCTTGCTCGTCTATCCCGGGAGACGTAACCCGTCCTCAGAGAGGAGCCCAGGTTAACCCGCGATAGACTATCTGGCACCCTCTGATATATCTGGTATCCTAGGATAAGAAGGAGACTAAGCAGGGAGTCAAGGAGGGAGTGGGAGGGGGAGAAGAATGCCAGTGCATTCACTCCCTTATTTATAATTTATTAGCAGCAAAATAATAATAAATGCATTTACAAAATTAAAATTTGTATAATCCCGGCTGAACATTCACTGTTTATAAAACAATTAAATGCAAGGTAGTAGAATAAAAAATCTAACTGTCTCAGCCACTGCCCGGAAAGCAGGAGATCCAGGTTCGAGCCCTGGCTGAGACAGCTAGATTTTTTATTCTACTCCCTTGCATTTAATTGTTTAAAATTTACGTGGGATAAAATACCACAATAAAAATGATATTTATAAAATGAACTGTTTATCTACATTAATCACTAGTGTGTAATTGGTTTCCAGCAGCTTACACTAACCTGGAAAAGAGCGAAAATATTACAAGCTGTTATTTTCAAATCTGGTTTTTTTTTATTAAAATAAATGTAAACAAAATAGAATACATTATTTATTCAAGTTTTTCTGTAGCCAGAGAATGAAAGATTGGTCAGATTCTCAATCGGTATTTATATTATTAGATATTTTTTAAAAATAGAATGAAGATACAAATATCGATAATATTTTAAAAGAGTTAAAACAAAAATTGGGCAAGAATGATTTTTCTTTTTGTAGAATGACGACCTGATCTGTCGTAAACTTATATCAGATATATAGAGGATTATTTCTCATTATTATTAAGGTGACATGAAAATAATATTTAAATATGTGGGCGTGGTTATATTGTTATTTATGTATTCAGGTAAAATACTTGACATCGTTCGAAACAGAATCCTTTCTTATTTCTACATATATAATGTTATTTATTTGTTTATTTATCTGTAAAAAAAATCTATCAAACTCGCTTTTAATTCATGATTTAACTGAAGAATAATTTAATATTATATTAATAATTTTGTTATAATTTAGAATTTTTTTTTTACTACTGTTCTTCATTGGCATGCAGCTGGCTGTAATAAAAATTTAAGAATTTCTGGGAAGCCAATATCGTTATTTTAAATTTCAATTACTTTGTTACAAAATGAAGTCGTATCATGAATTTCAACGGAATTCGGCTCTTCAAAATGTAGAGCTAATGCTTCGAAAACGTAGGCCAATATATTCTCCCACTAACTGTTAAATTGCTTAATTTTTCTACGTTTTGCTCAATTACTACTTTAAATTAAAACATCTAGTTTGAAATTTCAGAACTCCTTTAAAAGCCATGACGCAGGAACAGTTCAAAATTAGCTGGTTTCTATATTTTATTAAAGATTCGCTTAAACGAGATTACACGTCGAATTTGTTCTAAAAAAAATTGAATAAATAATAAGTAGAACAAGTAAGCTCCTTAAGGCTGGCATTTGATTTAGGAAATAAGAAAAATTAACATATATATAAATATTTATTTGGTTGTGGTTTATTATCCCACGTAAATTTTAAACAACTAATAAAAGGGAATAGAATAAAAAAAATCTATCTGTACCAGCCAGGACTCCTTGTCCTGTTGTGTAACGGAAACATTCCGGCCCGGCAAGCAGGAGATCCAGGTTCGAGTCCTGGCTGGGACAGATAGATTTTTTTTTACTCTATTCCTTCTCATTAATTAATTTATATAATTTACACACCAATTACATGTAGTGATGCAAAATAAAACAAATAAAATATATTATATGTTTTTGTTGGGTTCAGTCAAGGTAGAAAGACCCCCCCTCCACTACCCAAATATGAATGCATGCACTTATAAAAAAAGCACGGTCGCTGTCCTTTTTTATCCCGCCAAACATCCTCTGGATATTGTCAGCCGACAGATACGGAGTGAGATCTCCAGAGACAGGCGAAGTGTACTCCGATACTTATCGTACGAGAGATCAGTAAAGTGCAGCTCTCCTGTATTTTACTTACATAAAACGCGTACATATAATGTCTCCACCAAAACGAACATGTTGTAGTATTTTGGATCCATTGGTAGGAAGCCAAAAAATGAACTCATTGCCCATTTCTTAAGCTTAATGGATCCCATTAACGAAATTATATTCTTATTTTGCACTTTTTAAGATATAAATCCATATGGTATTTAGAGCACCATCCAGATACTATTTTCCCCTTGAGAAACGATCAATTATTAAGAATATTTATTTTTATAAACATTTTGGAGTCACCAATATATAGAAGTTTTTATTCATAATCTATAGGAAGATCCACAATGTGAGTAAAAAAAAAAATTAGATTTACTTTTGGTCCTTCAGGAACACATTACAAGATATCAATGATTTCTTATTGATTGAACGATATTGGCCCCAAATGCATTCAGATTAAAGCTTCTGAAATCTAACTTAAAATACTTGACAAGGAAATGAGTTGGAAATTCTCTTTCGAATTCTTGAGTTTTCGGAATAGGCACAAAACTGGCTTTTTCCCACTTCTTATAGAATGCATCAGGATAGAGCGTAAACAATATGTAAGAAACACGCTGGAAAATTAGAAAAAAGTTACGTAAAGAAAAGAAACGTTAATCTAAGCCAGTTCTAGTTTTCAGATTGAGTTTGAAATCGCAACTCACGTGGAGAAATTTAAAAATAACACACTGACTGCATTGTAATAATTGTTTACTTTATAACTAGCCTTGAGATTTGCAACAAAGGCGTATAATGTACTGACACTAACTNTGAAACACTCACGGCTTCGATATATAGTAATCAAGAAGAGGTCGGATAGAGAGTGCAGTACACACACAAAAAGAAAATATCACTGGTGAAAAATCACTTGTGATTTTTTCTTTCTGTACACACTGCACTCTCTATCCGACCTATTCTTGATTACTATATATATATATATGAGAAAACATCTGTATCTCTTCTCAAAGAAATTAAAATGAAAATCTGAACAACGTTCAATGTGCATAATCTGTTTTAAATGGTATTTAGGGTATTTTGCATAATCTACGTACTACAGAATACTATATTAATATTAAATACTCTAAATAATAATAATAGTATAAAAGCTTATTTAGAAATTTAATTTTACTTTTTGAAAATTGATTATAATTCATAATTGATAAAGTGTTGTGCTGTCATATTTCTATTATTACAATTTAATATTAAAATATATGTAATACTGCTTATTAAGTCTACAAAATATTTGATTACAACTGAAATTATTTCATTTTAAAATTAAATGTAAATAACTTTATCTTAAACTAGATTGAAACACTCAACCACATTTTCTATAATTAACAAACTTTTTTCCTTCAATGAAATATTTATTCATTTCTCTTAATAATATTTTAGATTTATCAGATTTTTATTATACTTCATTTTTATAAGTTTTGTAAACTTCTACTCCTGTCACTTCATAAAATTTATTATTTTCTTTATTCTTTTTTGGCTATTGCGTAATTGATCTATTTCTCTCCTGCGCATCTTAATTTAATAGTTATAACTATTAGTCCAACATGTATATTTTCCATTTACTTAGTTTACAAATTATTAAAAGTGGGAATTAATAATTTCACTATACCGAGTTAACGGCTTATTATAACCTATTGATTTTGGATGGAATTACAGTTAATACTTTAAAAGATCAGTAGAGTATTTTCTGATTGACTTATGTTTTAGTTCTTCGAGTAATCTTTAGATGTTTGCGACAAAATTGATTCCTGCTAACTGTTCTTTTTCTTGTTTATCAGGATTAAGGATATATTTCCTCTGCGTTCAGATGTGATTGCATTAAGATTTATGCATTATGGTAAGAGTCGTATGCACAATGGGAATTTCGTATGATCATTTCAGACTGCGGGAAACGTCATTTCATGGGTTAATCCTGCAGCCATTAGTGAATAGACACCATTCACAGTCATACTCACCCCATAAATGCCACAGAGAAAACCGCACTACCCCGCTGACTTCTAAATCTGCAATCTCCACTGACAAATAAAGGACTGTCCTTACCACCAACCCCTAATCAGGGACCTTGTCTACTCTATTTCAGTCGCAACTCTCTGGCTAAGCTGTGGATAATTTTCTCCCTGCGTGCCTAATATTTATTTTAAGTGCCTGCTTAAAGCTACTCCGCCATTTTCCACGATGATCTTACACACAAACACACTCTTAAAAATTGTAAAATAAAATGATGTCAGACCGGAAAAAAAAAAACCTCTGCTCATGATCTCTCACCCCCGACATTAATGCATGTATATGTATTACATGTATTAATAAACACATATTCATATTACATTAATAAATTCATGTGGTAACATACTAATATTTGCATGAATACCAATATCCGTATATTCTTTCACCTATTCACAATAGAACGAAACATATATATTTTAGGTTAATTATTTCTGTTAAAAACTCTTGTAAATACCAGTCGGTTTTGACTTTTAATAAAGTTCAAAAGATATTGACTGATCCCGGATATGAAAATAATATACTCCATTCAAAATAATATGTGTGTGTGTGTGTGTGTGTGTGTGTGTGTCTTAAGGCTTCAATTTTTATACTCAAAGAGACCAAATTCGATATTTAGGAGAGTTTAAACAAAGACCTAATCGATAAATGTTTTTAAAAGGAAAGTTTATTGACCGTAGATATTATTCTAAGATGATTTTAGTTGGGGTTCAGTCAAGGTAGATAAAAAAAAAACACAAATTTAAAAAATGTATTTTTTTAATGAAGGATTATCTGCCAACGTTTCGGCTTACATTGTAAGCCATCTTCAGGGCTATCATGAAAAAAATACATTTTTTAAATTTGTGTTTTTTTTTTTTTGGATCTACCTTGACCGAACCCCAACTAAAATCATCTTAGGATAAATGTTTTTTTTTTGTTTTTTTTTATTTTGTGTGTGTCTATGTGTGTGCGAGAGACATAGAGAGAGTGTGTGTGTGAGTGAGAGAGAGAGAGTGCTTTGGCTTACATCTCAACTAGGAATACTATTACAATTAACAATTTAATTTAAATTAAAACAGACATTCTGATAAGGCGTGTGTGAAAATTGTTCTAATGAATCCTTTTTTTAACAGCTATTAAAAACAAATACTCAAACGATAGAGAGAACACAGATAGCATGCTGGCCTTACTTGTAGAGTTGCTGTCCAATTACGAACGGAAATAATCTTTCTAATTACAGTAAGCTTCTGGAATTTGCATATTATATAAGATATGAAAATATTTAGTGTTCTTACATCTACAGGGAATTTACATTACAAGAGATAAAGCATTTTTTGTGTATCATGTATTTAATTTTGTTTTCTTTACGTATTGTTCATGCATTTTTATTACTTGTTAATTATTCTTTTTCTCAGTAATGCTCAAAAGAAAAGCAATTGTCATGCACATCACATACCTGCTTATAATGTCTCTTACAAAGAGAAGATTTTACATATTTAAACTCCTTATTTATAATTTTTCTCTTCATTTTATTAAATATTTTGTACATACAACTTTTTTTTCCTAGAAATATCAAATGAATTCCACTTTTATTTTATTTTATTTTTTTTTTTTAGTACTGGACATTGTCGGATTAGCATTTCAGATACAAATTTCAGTGATATATTTTAAAGAGAAAGCATTCCGTAAAGTTTAAGGGAATATATTCTTGGATATTATTTAATAAATATTAATTTGAGGTGTAGTCACGGGAAATTTCGGTGAGTCTTGCGGATTTAGTATTTAAGCTGGCAACGGCGCTCTATTCTGCATATCTATCAGTGCAGCAAGTACCAAAATATAAGGGACAGGTATTACCTATTTGGCTATGCAGCCATTCAAAACTATGTGTCATAGAAGGGGGGGGGGGCTAACTACAGGTAGCTAGGAACTAGAAGTACTGGACAGGCTACGATGGGATCCCATGATTGCCCAAAAATCATGGAATTCGACGGAACGTGTGAAACATTCAAACTCCAACACACATATGGAATTTAAGAAATTAACTAATATGTGAAGGGTGATATGTTCAAGGATAATTCAAGGACAGCTATGGTTAATGTAACTCTATATTTAGTTGTTAACTACTGAATCTTGGTAAGCTAATCAAATTGCGAGTAGTGTTTATTGTGTCAATATTTGTATAAATACCAGATTTTTCGTAGGTTTTTTTTCTATCAATAATATAGTATTACCGTCTACTTAGAACGCAATTTTATTCAGTAATCTTTGAGAGGGGTCAGGAGTGAAAATGAAATTATCTCATTGAACTATTTATTAATATATTTACCCTATTATTTTCATGCATTTTATCAGCATGTCCTCAGAGCTATTAAAATTTTATTTTCAAGCTTATCTTCAAATCTAAGAAATATCTAAGATTAATTCAAATGGAGAGTTTTTTTAATGTAGATAATATTATTAGATGATTTTAGTTGGGGTTCGGTCAAGGTAGATCCAGAGAAATACAAATTTAAAAGAAGTGTATTTTTTTTAAAAGATTATCTGCCAACGTTTCGGCTTACATTGTAAGCCATCTTCAGTCATGGAAATGTGAACTTAGAGACAGGACGTCCTCTATCGTCTTCATGATAGCCCTGAAGATAGCTTACAATGTAAGCCGAAATGTTGGCAGATAATCTTTTAAAAAAATACACTTTTGTTAAATTTGTATTTTTCTGGATCTACCTTGACCGAACCCCAAATAAAATCATCTAATAATCTAAGATTAATGATTTAAATATAATGTTTTGTAACACTTTTTAAAAATTATTATTTGAAAAAACTTTTAATAGAAAAATTTACCAGCTATTTTCAAAACTCTTTCAATAAATTTTGAATTTTTGTATTCAAAAATTGATGTGCTACCTGTGTGTATTTAAAAATTCTAGTGGAAGGAGATTAACTATTGGTTAGGCATTAGCTGTCTATATGGGCTTCAAAAAATTACATTTTAAGAGGTCTGTCGTTTCGATTATTGGCAAGCATCAGAGCTTGAGGGGTTGCTCAAAATAACTGATTAGACGCTTCAGTCTTATATTTGATAAGTGATAAGAATGTATTATTTGATAAGTGATAAGAAAGGCTGAATTACTTTTGAAAGCTTCAGTGTTTCCTCAATGCATAAAAGTTAAAGCTGTACGAAGAATAGGATTTGTGTGTTTCCAGATTGAGAAAAAAAGCTGTGAAGTACTTAGTGGCCCCCAGCAACTTTGTTAGAACCTTCAAAAGAAAAAAGTTTTTTTTTTTAATGTGTGTTGCATTGTCAGTTAACATTTTAAGAGACTTCTTCGTCTATATTTAAAATAAATAAATGCCAAAGTACGATAAGAACAATGAAAACCTACTTTTCTGTTGATTTTTCTTAAATGACATTTGTATTTTAATTTATTAGAGCTACAAAGCAGGGTAAATATATTTCGAAGAATTTACATCTTCATCTTGTTCAATATTTTGTACGTGCAACTTTTTACTCCTTGAATTATCAAATGAATTCCTCCCTTTTTTTTTTTTTTTTAAGTACTGTACAACCTCGGATTAGCATTTCAGAAACAAATTTGAATGATCAATCGGAGCGAGGAAAAGGAGTATTCCATGGTCAAAAACTAGTAACTAAGAGGTACTTTAAAATTTTTTTTTAAATGGAGTTGTTTTTTTATCGTAGATATTATTATTGGATGTTTTTGTTGGAGTTAGCTGAACGTAGGTCCAAAAAAAAAAAAAAAAAAGACAAATTTTTAAAAAATGTGCATTTTTTAAATTATCTGCCAACGTTTCAACGTTGAAAAGTTTCAAACACTACCTCACAGTCATGAAAACAAGAATCTTGTTGACACAACGTCTCCTCTCGCCTTCATGATAGCCCTAAAGATGGCTTTCAATGTAAGCCGAAACGTTGGCAGATAATTAAAAAAATACACATTTTTTAAAATTTTTATTTTTCATTGGATCTACCTTGACCGAACCCCGGCAAAAAAATATCCAATAAATTTCCATGTTGTAACATTAAAACAGAAAGTTTTCCATAGAATTAAGCAATACATTATTAGATATATTATTTAATTAATATTAATTTGATGGGTCATGCGGATTTAGCATTCAAACTGACAACAGCACATTTTATATATTTAAATTTAAAGACAAAGTACTTGAACTTTACTTGAGCCATCCATGAGAAAACTATACATTTCATTCAGTGAATATATATTTACTTTTAAAATAACCTACTTCTGTATAATTGCGGCAATTATATTTATTTATTGACATATTAAAACTGTATGAAGAAATTTCTGAATATTGTATCGGATTCTTCTTTCATATACTTGGACACTTGGTGTCCTGATACACCACAACAGACTAGTTCTGTGATTAGTTATTATTCAGAATTATTATGATTAGCTATTATTCAGGATAGTTATTGAAGAGGACTGTAGGAGTGAACTAGTGAGGGAAGGGTTTCATTTTATGAACTATTGGATAAAAAGCCGTCCCCACCAGCTGGTGCGAGTGTGTGAGTTAGGTGGGGGGGTAGTTGCCCCCTCCTTCCTCGGGGCGTGTCCGCGGCGGGAGGCGGAGGTAGCCGAAGAGAGCCGAGCCCGCTCCCCGCCCCCCGAGGCCCGCCGCACTCGGCGGCAGCACTCCGCGTCATCACCGTCCCAGGCGGCCGCTGTTTTTCTCCTCTCTCTCTCTCCCACAGCAGCCCTCTCTCTCAGAGCGACCTCTCCCGGCAAAAAGCCGTGGTGGGGGGAGACCGGCCCGCCAAAAAACCCCGCGCTCTTCAAGTGACTCCTCTCTCGCGTGTGTGTTCCTTATTGCTATGATGCTAGTGTGAATAGTTGGTGAGCCAGCCACTATGTACCCCTGGTACCGCGACTCGGTGAGTCAGTACTGTCCTCCGACCAGCATGCCCGCCACCATCAAGACTGAGAACGGCTTCTCCGACTGCATGCTCGCCCTAGACTACGCCGCTCAGACTAAGGTCAGTACGCACGTTTGAATCTCCCGCCCTTCCTGGGACCGATTCAGGTTCCATTTCCGCCTTTCTGCTTCTTCAGCCACTTCCCTTTTCTTATATGGTTATGATACATTTTTTATAAAACTTTTTTTTTTTTAATTCAAATATGTTTTACTAAAAAAACATTATAATTGAAATATTTTTCATAATTTATTGTATAATTTTAGCAGTATATTTTTTTAAATATTGAAATATACATGTGTATGTAAAGGCACATAGTTGATTCGGAGTTATGCCTTGCCACCTATAAATTTTAAAATTCTAAAATCTCTTACAGTTTACCTAAGAATATTGTCCAAAATATTTAGAATAGAAGAAATAAATAGAAAATGGTGATCATCCTTCAAAATATCTATTCTAGGATGAAGAGCACTTTCAAGCTCTATGCTCAGGTTATCTATTTAAATTATTATTTTTAAAATATTAAAACCAATTAAGTTTTGATATACCAACTAGAATGGGTTACTGTCTTTCCTAACATGCTCAAGGATCTCTGAAATGATCTTTCTAGCTACTCAAAAATTATGAATTTTTCATTAAAAAAATTATCAAGCCCAAACCATATGACATACTTGATGTAAAGCTTTTNTTCAAAAGGAGAGTTTGTTGACCGTAGATATTATTCTAAGATGATTTTAGTTGGGGTTCGGTCAAGGTGGATCCAAAAAACACAAATTTAAAAAATGTATTTTTTAATAAATGATTATCTGCTAACGTTTCGGCTTACATTGTAAGCCATCTTCAGGGCTATCATGAAGATGAGAGAGGATGTCCTGTCCCTAAGTTCACATTTCCATGACTGACTAGATGACTAGTTCCCTATTATTCTAATTTCCCGTTAGCGCTGATATTACTAAAATTAAAAGTAAAATGTTTTATGTAAGCGATGATAGTCTAAAAAACGGTTAGAGAATCATTTATTTCCTGAAACTTGAATAGCAAGCACCTAAGAAAAAGTTAGACAGTTTTTTATTTCTTTTTTGAGAACATAAAAAGTTAAAAATTCTTCATAAACTGTAGCAATTTATCTGATGTGTCACAAGCCTATGTTGATTATTTTATTTATGAATACACTGCCCAAAAATTACTTTTTTGTATTGATTATTAACCCTTAATTGCTTTCAAATAATAACGATACTTATATTTGAAATAAAAAATAAAATAATGATGTAGTTTCTTTAGTTTGAATAGTGGAAAAGAGATGCATTCTGAGTTGAAGTTTCCTTTCAGCAATTAACAATATATTCAATATCTAAACTAATTTCAGACAAAAAAAAGAAAGAGAAGTGACACAGCAGCTGTGAACTAAGAATTGTCTGTTAGGCCGCGTGAGGAATTATTAGTGTTGCCTATCTGACAGATGTATTTCTCAGAGGAATTTGACATTTGTGCAATTTGACTGGAAGAGCCCCCACTAATCGCGATACA
Source organism: Oncopeltus fasciatus (assembly GCA_000696205.2). Taxonomy (NCBI): domain Eukaryota; kingdom Metazoa; phylum Arthropoda; class Insecta; order Hemiptera; family Lygaeidae; genus Oncopeltus; species Oncopeltus fasciatus. The sequence goes on along the minus strand of KZ807285.1, from coordinate 426,804 downwards.
TTAATTCCCTCGCCACAAACACACACATTCTGCCAGAGGGAAATTAACAAAATAAGGCACTAATTAGCCGTGTGAGGAGACACACAATCTCCTGTGTGCAGGTGTGTGTTGGCAAATTTCCAGAGGAAACCGGACCCCGAAGAACACAAACTGAAATTCATTTATTTCCAGAGACCCCCCTTTTAGCAGTGTTTAATTGTTACTCTAATTGAATGTGTTTTTTTTTTTACTTCCGCTTCCAGCTATCCAAAGAAAGGTCCATTAGTAAAATATATTTTAGAGAAAATGTTTAAAATGTCCAACGCTAAGGTATTAATTTATGATGTCTTATCAATTGCTCCTTCTTTAATTATTTACCGTAACAGAAATATTTTTCAAACTTGTCTTAATATCAAGAAGAACTATAAATATTAATATTTATATATTTATGGAGTTATTCTAAATCAGGGTGTTGAAGTCGCCCTTAAATAACTTGAAATTAAATATTATTTTTTCTTCCTCCATTAATAATATGATATAATTAATATAATTAACTTATTATTAATGCATTATCGTTTCTTTTACTTGTACTATTATAAATATTTTTATGTATCAGACATTATTGATTAGCAGCAATGATAATATAAATAATCGTTAATAATTAATATTATAAATGTTTCTATTGATATATTTATAAGATGGAACATTAAGCCTCTTTCTCGGTTTATTCAAATAAAATTAAACCTTTTTTTTTTTC
>KZ807285.1:403806-425101 GCA_000696205.2 Oncopeltus fasciatus | reverse complement strand
ATATTTCTCAAATATTATTATATATAATTTTTCAATATCTGTCTAATAATTTTAGGTCTACATATAGCTTTATGTTAAAAGATCTTGGGTGTTTTTGAAAACCTCCTTATAGGTCGAGCTCCATTTTGATGATTTTTAAAAATGGTTCATTTGATTTTTTATAATGTCCCAAAATCATAAAAATAGTTTTTATCCCTTTTCAGTTATTTTGAGACTATATATTCCAGTTTTTATAATTTTTTAATTTTTTTTTGAGATCATACACTTCTCTTAATTTAATTTTATACTTATAAATAATTTATTTTCTGTTTACATTATTGCATTTGAAGCCTACTTTGTTATTTATTCTTATATATGGTTTTCTAGATTAATTTTACCCGAAATTCACAAATTCACCATTAAAAAAAAAATATCCGTAGACCTAATAGTAACACAAATCTAACTTTTCTCTTAAAAAATGTGGCTCCTTGTTTTTGTTTTTTCGAATATTTAAACTGAGATTAGTGCATTTGACTTTAATTTAAATATAATGTACTTAAATCAATATAAATAATTTGATATTAAAATATAGCTGCTTTCAAGTATACCTTAAGTTCAAATTGCTTTTCAAGTTAAATGCTTTTTTTTAGGAGATTCATTATTGATTAATTGCAATTTTGAAGTACTAAAACTAAAAAAACTAATCAAAGAACTGCAAATATATGTGACGGGCGCATTATACAAGTTCGAGAAGTGAATTTTTTTTCTTGCTGAAGAAGAGCAAAATATTTTCTTACAGTATGTTCTGGCATACAAACAAGAGTATACTTNTATATATATATATATATATATATATATATATATATATATATATTGGAACAAGCAATTTCATTGAGGTTAGTTTTTATATATTGAGAAACATTTAGTTTGTCTGCCATTTCAAAACTACATGAACCAACTCAGAGCAAAATGATAATTACGCACATAATTTTCTCTACCATTAGCCTAATTAGGTCTAGATTCTTGAATCAGAATATGTAACGGCTAGTGACGAGTCTCCACTCAATTAATTTTATAGAATGAATTAACATTTAAATCAGATGATTTTCATATTCTATTTTATCGTGGCTTTTAAGACAATGCATAATTAATTTTTTTTTTATGAGCAAAGGCGTTTATTTTTTTCATGAAGATTTCATAAAATAAAATAAGCATCTTGAATTTGTCATATTTTTTTAAAAATGAAATTGAATTATTTTGAAGTTTTGGTTGTACTTTTTTAGATATTTATATTGTTATTTTTATAGTTAGTACTTAATTCATTGTCTCAATTGTAAGATAACTCGAATTTTGACCTTTCAGAAATAATATTCATGTAATTTTTCAGAAATTCATTGATTTCTGAACCTTATACAGCGTATTGACTAGTATTTATTATAACTTTTTTTTTATTTAGTAAAGGTGATTTTCAAAATTTTCTTCGTCTTATTTTCTCTTGGTCTAATGATTTCAAATTTAAATTAATATATTTTCGTATATATTTTTAATTAGGTTGTTCAAATCACTCGCCATGTAACTGCAAATTAATGTTCATTGATTAGTATTTACTAAACAAATAAATAATAATACCATGTAAATGCTTTCATTCAGTTGACAAGAAGTTAATTTCAAATTTAAATGTGAAAGTTGTAATTAAAACTAAGGAAAAAATCCATTGGGGCTCTTAAGCCTATTACTTTCTGTAGTACTTAGAACTGAATTTGTATGCAATTTTATTTTGAATAAACATCAATGCCTTTTTAGATAATACTTATTTAAAATTCAATCCTCGTCTCAATGACTTTAAAATCAAGACTTCGGCTATTTTTACTTATTTTGTACTTAGTCTTAATTTTAAGTTGTTAAATCATTTGTTCATGTTCTTCGAAGACAGCTTTAAAATATTTTATTCCATTTTTTTTTTGTTTCATACTAAGATTTTATGAAAATATTGCTTGCTTGAAATATGGACTTATTTTAGAATCTTTTTATTTCTGATACCTGTTGTTCAGGGTCGATTCTATAATTTGATTCTATAATAACTAACAATATTACCAAGTTTATCAGTATTGAGTACGAACTTATGAACATAGTTTCGAGAAACATTATCACAATATATATTGCTCTCTCTCTATCTATCTATTTATCTCTGTTTTTATTATATTTTTCAATTATATAATACCCACATATAATCAATTAAAAACTGAAAATAGTTTAACAGCTGTGGTGAGATTTCTATATAAGGGGAGGAGTCGACTGTTTTTGATTCATTCCCTTAAGTGGAGTTTCTTGAAAGGAAAAAAAAAAAAAAAAGCTCTTCTAACAAGGTATTGGTTTGTCTTTTCATTGTTCAGTTTAAGAAATTCGCTAAATTGAATAAAATTATCAAATTTACTGAAAATATTGATTTCTTTTAAATTAACTAAAAATCAATACATTTTTGCTTTCCAGATTGTTTTAAACTATTTTAAACCCTTAAAGATGATGAGATTATAGAATTAATTGATAATTAATAAGTTATAATGGCAGCACTATAATTAATTTTGCATTTTAATTCTTATCAAAAGTGAATAAATTTAAAGAATGTCTAGCATCAATTTGCTTTATTATAATTGCATACCTCAGATAATTATTATGATTTGTTTAAATATTTTTTAACACATTATTATTAGAAATACTTTTTTATGGCTATAAATGTTTATTTTAATTTCCCCTATATTTTATTTTATTTTGTTTTCTTTTCTTTGTGTGGTTTTTATAAACTCTTCTGCTATCCTCAAACAATATGATACTGATCTGAGCTTGTTCCAATAAAAAGCAATTATTGCTAAAATAACTGTTTAAAATATTGTTTTGCTTGTGTTATATGATTTTGATTTTTATGAACTATCGAAAATAAGAAATAAAATTAGTGAGAGGGAGCAGAGTAAAAAAATGTATCTGTCCCAGCCAGGAATTGAATGAGATATCTTGCGTGTCCTGGTAGCACAACTGGTAAGTGCACCGGCCCGGATAGCAGGAGATCCAGGTTCGTTTCCTTGCTGGGGCAGATATATTTTTTTATTCTACTCCCTCTTATTAATTGTTTAAAATTTACGTGGGATAAAAAACAAACCACAACCAAATAAAATATTTATAAGCAATAAAATAGATTTTTGGGCAAAAATAGTTCAGAAGTTTTAGCAATTCAGATTATAAGGACTATATATTCACTATATATGTAATGTTCTATTCACTATATATCCTTTTTATTTACTGAGTTTCTTTTAAATTCTCGTACAGGTTTTTTTTTGTTTGTTTTTTTAGGTGGATAATAGTTAATTTTCCTGAAAATTTTATCTAACTTCAATTTAATTAAAACAAATGTATGAAACATATAGATTTAAAATCAAGTACTGAAAAAGCAATAAGTGTAGGCCTGAAAATCATATTGTAAATAATTTTTGTAGCCATTTTGTGATTCAGCGTATGATGAATATGATCGCTTCATACGCAGAGATTTCCGTCAATATATAGGTTGTCTAAAAAAACCTTGGGAAGTATTAAAATATTGTAATCTTATATAATTCTAATAATAATATAATATATAATTCGTTATAATTTCCAAGGTGAAGTAAGTAAAACTGATATATTTGATACATTGTTGACAGATTGACGGATTTTATTTTTATGGTGGAATAAAAAAAAAAAAAAATAATAGCAATGGATCCCAGAGTGGCCGTTTTCGAGGGCCGATAAGGCACCCATCGGTCGAAGCAAAGCGGTGTCCTTCCCGAACATCTTTATGGCCGCTGAAGTGTCCCGGGGAAGTGAATGAACCACTCCAAAATTAGTGTGGTACACAGGTGTCTGCTTATCACTGCCACTCTTGAGTGAGTGAAGATAGCAGGGGAGACGGGTTCCACTCCTCACCAGAAGAAGTAGTACTGTATTTAATTACCTTATCGCCGTACAGATAGAGAGCGATGCTTTCGCCTTAAATGCACAACTTACTAAAAAAAAAAAATTGTTAGAAATTTAGGTATGAAATAAGACGAAATTCATTTAAGAACTCTAGTAGATTAAACAGACTTTCGAAAATTCCCTAATATATTTTAGATTGTTTGAATCTTTTTTATGTATCTTGTAAAATTCCATTAAGAAAATAATTTTCATTCTCAGCTGATAGAATAGGTATTATGTAAGTAATATGATCTATTATTAAAAAAGTTTTAACCCATTCCGATAAAATAAGATTTTCCCCTTTTACTTACATGCACCTGCCTAAAAGGATATGGAGAGTATGGTAAGGTATGTTACATAAAATGGGTATATGAAAAACTACTTTTAGCTTAGTAATTCTTGAGAAAGTGTTTGTGAATTGCTTGATCGCTTAAGCTCTAGAGAGTTTTTTTCCATTTTAGTTTTTATATTTGTGTGTTATTTTAATTACAAAATCTTAAATTTCAGACCAAATGTTGCCGAAAAAAATGATTTTATTTAATTTTTTTTTAATTTGAAAAATAACTATCGAGACTTTCCCTCAAATTAGTGTTTTTTTAATATAAAATTTCCGGTTAATTGTTTTAATTTCTTTCTGTCTGTTTAGTAACACAGAATTGTAGTAGAGCTATCTCGAGGATGTGGATAATATTAATTAATATAAAGATGAGTTCACACATTGTATGGGAGCTAATAACAATGAAAAATAATTTTATCAATTTTTATAAATAATAACTTTAGTAACCAATTATCAAATTTTAAACAAAGGTAAAATAGGTGAATTAAATATATATAAATATATGATAAATAAATGTTTTAATTGACAATGGTTCCATTAATATGTACTCAGATAGACGGGGAAGAAGCACTAAAAGTGTGTATTTTCAACAGACTGCTCTGTATTTACTCACTTTTTGTATTCAATGCTGTTTTTATTATATATTTAATGTTTTTCGCTTTCGAATTGATACATTTGTAATTAATGTGTAATTCTGAGAGAATTGGCGAGTTAAAAGCTTCTTTATATGAAAAGTCTACTTATACTCATAGAATGTTTTATCGAAAGTAATATTTTTCTTATTTTGTTCGAAAATAACGTTTTCAACCATAAACTATTAGGAGAATATAAAAGAAAAAAATATCAATTAGAGAAAAATATAATTTATATTTTATAATTTGTATAATACTAAATAATCTATTATTTCCCTATAATAAGTATTCCATTTCAACTGTTTTATATTATTCGAAAATGATAATTTTTTAACTAAGATGATTTTAGTTGGGGTTCGGTCGAGAAAGATCCAAAAAAACACAAATTAAAAAAATGTATTTTTTTATGAAGGATTATCTGCCAACGTTTTTTAAACCTTTATTTTGGGAATCGTGTCTTATTATAATAACGATTGTTCTATTTTTCTTTCTCCTTTTTTCTAGCCCGTCTTTATATTGCATTTATTTACATAATGTCGACTATTCCTCTAACGTTTGTAATTGTTTTAAATTATCGTTAGCTAGGTTTTTAGCGTAAATTTATAATTCAAGAGGTTGTTTGTCCCTAAAGTTAGTGGTACTGCTCAAAATTTAGAACATTTAAATTGCCTTATTTAAAGTTTATTTAAGTACTACTTAAATTAGGTTATGTTTAATTTAACTTATAATATAGTTATTACAATTTTAGTAGTATGACATGAATGGCAGTTAAAACTATCCATTTAACACAAATACATCACAGTGTCCACAGATGACTTTCTATAATCTGATACAATTCTATCTTCAAAATTATTTAAGATAAAAAGTGTAATTCTCTTCTCTCTGAAAATTGTACAGAAATGTCAATTCAGACCAGTTTGTGGATTTCTCATTTTTATTTAATGCGAATTAACTCCAACCGACAGTTAAATTTGTTGTTAAAACGGAAATATATATTAATATGATTTTTTTTCCGGGCTATTATTCACGTTCATGAAATTTAGGACTGTCAACCGTAAGGTGACAAAATTTGAGAAAAAGATAAAATAAAATAACATTATTCAATGTCCAATGGACGGTTGAAGTTGTTATGAACCTGAACAAAAATATATCTGACACATTGGTGATATTTTCTGCACCCGAGGCATGCAGCTTGGTGCATCAAAAGATATTTTTTTATATATTTTTAAATGAAGAATACTTTCTCCTAACGGAAGTATGGGAAATCTTATTTTCCTTCTTCATTGCGAACGGAGCAACCTACTTCTAGATTGTCCTAGCGTTCATAAGTTAAGAAAAATATTATTAGCAGATTTTGTGTATTATGGGATATTGAAAATTGTATCCCTTTGTCTGTTTTTATTGTTTTTTTGGGGGGGAGGTTTTGTTTTACATATTTTTTTTTTAATCAATCTATCTTCTGCAGTCTTTCTATTACTTGTATTTACATACTTTCGTGTATTCTTCCATTCCATATATTCCCATTGATTTAATAATGGATTTTAATTCGTCTTACTTCGTTTACTAATTCATCACTAAATTCTAGCATACACAGCTTATTGGTCATTCCACACACACGCAAATATGTTTATATATATTTTAGTGGACCCGGCAAACTTCGTTTTGCCAAAAAAAAATTTTTTTTAGGGCGTTGCTGGCCCTAAGCAAACATTAGTGTTGTATTATCACACGATTTAAATGGAGCTTTTAACGAAATTTACGGCCTTCAAATAAAATTTCATGGAATACCCATCATAAAGTTTTATCACAGAATAATTTACATATGGTGTAGATATGGGCTCAATAAAAAAAGAAACACATGTATTTAAGGCAAATTGGAAATGAAAATTTGATTTTTCCACGTCCCTCCGCCCGCAGACCAAAAAAAAAAAATCAGACTTCAAAGTGTCACCCCCCTGAATATTCTGAGGATTCCCTGAAAATTTCATCAAAATCGGCCCAGCGTTTTAAAGTCATACGTTACATACATACACACATCCTATTTTATATGTATATATATACACATTTGATAGTTTTATATTGTCTGTGATTTTAAATAAATATATCAAATTTAGTATTTAAATCATTCAGATTTATGCAAACTGTTGTTTAGATTCTTCACTGACATCTTGCTGGGAAGGAGGAGTTTATTTTTTTTTTTTAATTTCAAAATTTTCATGCATTATATTATTGCTTGCAAAAATTGGTATTGGTACTTCTTAATCATTTATATAACTCTTTTTATTTAAAAACTTATAAAGAATGATATTTAATGGAAGGAAAATAGCAAAAAAAAAAAAGCACAATAAACTATGACTCTGGAAATAACTTTACTTCTGAACTATTTTAGTATTCTTAGACGCCTCCTTTTAAAATGTGCCCAGTGACGCTAATTTGAAAAATATTTGTGAATGTAACTCGGAGGGTGGAGCGGTCCACCCCTTTATTACCTCTTAAATTTGATGTTTGATCCCCCGTACACCAGTCAGCCCTTAAGTTAAGGGTTAAGAGCGATGTCTGCAAAGACCTGCTCCGTACCAGTGATCACTCCCATTAGCATGTAATTGAGATGTTGCAGTCTACGACTGCGTCTTCCTACCCGAGATTTCTGGGTTACCAGTAGAACGCCTTTGTTCACATCTAGTTTATCCATGTACCCCATTTTCATCTCGCCTTTGTGAACATTAAATAAATACAAAATTTTACATTTAAATATATTTTTTATTTTTAAATGTATTTCCCAACGCANCTCTCTCTCTCTATATATATATATATATATATATATATATATATATATATATAAGGACGTATGTATAGTTAATATATGGTCTACACCTGAGGAAGTCTTAGAGATCCTCTGCTTCAATTTATTCATACTGTTATATAGTGTTAAGGTGAGAATTCACATTGACTAAATTAAAGAAAATCTAAAATTGGGGGGGGGGGATGAGTAATAAGTCTATGAATAAGTACATGTCTCTAGTATATAAATTATACATATACATATCATCATATAGATTATATATTACATTTTGTCGTTTGCATTAGTTCCAGTTAATAATTCAATAGATAATACAACAAAAAAACTCCATCAAATTTATCTAGCTGTTATAAATTATCATGACCTTAATAATGTATTTAATTTGTTTATTTTTGAAATTTCGGATGCTTGAGAGTGAACAGATAATTATATAAGTTAAAATGTATAGGTTATTTTACTATTTGGAAATAGTTGATGATTTAGTTTGCCCCTCTAAATTTGTGTGAGTACGATTCTTTTTGTAATAACATTTATTTGTTATTTATTGTTCTTTGGTACCCATTAGCTTCACTAAAGACTCTGTGGATCTCGTTAACCATAAGGTTAACTTGCCCTTTCTGAATAACTATAATACGTACTATTATAGTACGGATATGTGCTTTACAGATCTCTTTGGATGAGAAAATGAAAGCAATCAAAGCAGTGAAAGATTTGAAAACTATGCCTTCTATCCTTCTGTAGGCTGTGATCGGCGCACATTTGAAGTTATTTCCTTGACGGCACTCATCAGCGCACTAACCGCCTCCGGATCCATTGCAGTTATCAAACAGTGGTCATTTTAAAACAATTTTTTCCCTCACTGATGAGCCTTTGAAAACCTGCTGATGTTCGCTCACTTTCAACTGTGTATGTGACATTTTTATGTGTCCATTGCTACTTCATAATGTTTTTTCAAGTTTGTGCATTTTCTTGGACATCTTTTACATTTTTCTATAAGTTTTTTTAAGTAAATAAATTAAAGTTTCAATAATTAATGATATTTAAAGCTTTGTTATAATCTCTTAGATTCTGTTGGAGTGTAAATCGTTACATGTTCGACCAATACCAGTTCAACCCTTATGCCAAAGGTTCTAATGTGGGTTATATTATTAATTTTCAATAATATAACAAGTACAGATACCCCACTATAAGGAATTGTGTAAATTAATGAATCAACTATTCTTTTTCACTCAATATTCGATTATAGATAATAATTTTACTTCCAGATGTCTACAATTATAAAACGTTTTTACCTTTAAGATTTAAAAAACATAAGTACAGCATGAAGAAAGTAATATGTATTACAATGTATGGAATTCTTTAGCAATCATTAAACATGACTTTTATAGGAGTACGTTTTTTTTAACAACTTAATATCCGTTTATCGTTTATGACATTATGATATTTAGTCAAGAAAAAATATTTATATTATCATTCCAACTTCGTTTTCAAAAAGACTGAAAATAAAACATTGTTTTAGATACCTAAATGTTTTAAATGATACAGAAACACGCTTATCATATTACTTATCAATATTTTCAAAGTTTTATTATTACCAATTAATAGTATTTAGAATAGACGGTTAAACAACATTAATATAACACAGATCTGCGATGAAAAAGCCGTTTAAGTTTTTTGGACTATCTTCTATATAATTTGAGGTGCTAAAACCGAAAAAAATATTGAAAAATTTATCGACATCTGTCTCTAAAATCCTTTGAATTGACTGAGATTGTTATTGTTTCGTTTTTTATCTTTACTGTTCTTTTTATTGTATTGTCTACTGTATTTTTGAGTATGATTAAGCAGTGTATGTTTATACGTATACTTATTACAATATAACAAATTAATAAAATGACAGTGAATTTGTTATTTAAATAGCAATAGAATAAATAAGAAAATAAGAAAAACTTTTTTTTTTTTAATTTTCATATTTTATTCACTAAATAACGAAAATATAACATCATTCTTGTCATTAAAGTGTGAATATATTTTATATGCATTTCGAAATAAAAAATATTTTAAATTTAATTTCAAAGTAAATGCAAGAAGAAACCTGCTCCTATTCGAAAAACTGTACAATGTTGTTTGTCTTGTCACTTCCATTATGTTGGATAGATTTTTTCTTTTATTAAAGGATATTAATAAGAAGTATTTTAGCGTGGTTAAATAAACTTGAGGAGGAGTCATATTTAAAAAAAAAAACTTTATCAATCATCTTGTCGTATCTTAGATCAACAAATATAAAAAATTATGAACATTTTTCGTTTAAAAATATTTAATATAATTATTACCTTTCACCCTATCGGTATGTTATTTTAAAAATCAGTGATTTTTTTTTCACACTTTAGCCTATTTCAACTGTAGATCATAGCAGAATCTTACTTAAGAAATATATTTAAATCTTCCTATACAAACATACTCATATATACAATGCAACTTATAAATAATTGTGTGCATTGATGTATTTGAATGGAATTTAAATTTGGAATCCCTACCCGAATTCATGATGAGGCCTTACCACAGATTCGCCGGGAGCCGGGGAGAGACGGAGCACTTGTAGGGTGCCTACGGGAGGCGAGATCCGACCGGAGATATCCCCAAACAAATCTCCACTAATTATACACATTCTGACTGACTTCATAATATATCTCCGCAGGCGCCTCCCCTCCGTGTCACCTCAGCCTGTTCTCACCATTCCATTATCACCCATGTCCCCTTTCATCAGTCACCCCGTCATATCTTCAAATTAACTGTTAAAATAACTCCCTTTTAGCTGTTACTTTAATGGTATAATGGGCGTCTAGGAGGTAGCTACCTATGTCATTATTTTGTTTCTTTGGTGAATGGAGAGACAGATATTTATGTTATCAATTACACACGTAAAGAATGCCTAAAATAATGCACTGTAGAATAGTAATAATCATGGAAGTTTTATAGAATCAAATTTAAGTCTTGGTGTTCTATACTTAGGAATAAAATATTTTACTGATTAGAAATCCTTACTGATTATAAATAGTTACAATAAAAATTGCTAAATACTTATGATAAAAGGTAATTTTTGCAATTTTTATTAGCGTGTGTATATGACTATTATCCAATGGGTATTGAATGGTATTCTGAGGTCTAGCGCCTTTAGTTCTGACTATGCATAGCATTCCCAAGAGAATACCCTGATTTTTTTTTAGATAGTCATACATTTTCCTGCACAAGGTTTAATTTGTGTAAGAAATTTTACATGGCTTATATCATTTTTTTAAACGATAGAAAGGCATGGTTAAAGAACTTATTTACTCTTAAATAAATTGCATTCTTGTTTTGAACCCTCTACCGGTAGGCAACCATACTCTTTTCTACGTAAAAAAAACAAAAAACTATGATGATATGAAATGATCAACGTGAAAAATAATAATAATGAATATAAATATGATTTAATTAAACAATTAATGAGAGGGAATACAATAAAAAAAATCTATCTGTCACAGCCAGGATTCGAACCTGGATCTCCTGCTTGCCGGGCCGGAATGCTATCTATTGCACCACCGGGACGAGCTAGATAACTTATTAAAATAGCATTCCGGCCCGGCATGCGGGCGATCCAGGTTCGAGTCCTGGCTGGGACAGATAGATTTTTTAATTCTATTCCCTCTCATTAATTGTTTAAAATTTACGTAGGATAATAAACCAGAACCAAATAAATATTTATTATTTAACTATAAAGCCAGAAACTTACTAGACTCCTGAGTTTGCTACAGGAAGTCTGAGGTCCGAATTATTATTTTTGGAGGATTCGCTTATGTTTTCATTGCTAGGGGTGCTAGAATGTAATACGTATGCAAGCAATCAGAATGTATAATAATTATTAATAATGAAAAATAAAAATAAAATAAAATNTATTCTATTTAAAATGTGATATTTAAATAAGAATATATATAATATAATTATGCTTAATGATTTTTAAAATTTTACAACAACTTACTCGCAAGTTAAATATATTTTTAATGATCTTAATTAAGATTTTTCAAGTGATATAACAACAATTCATTTCTATTTTAGTTACTTAATTTCAATAGTTTGTTTTTAATTTATCCCATTACCTGCATGTATAGCAATGGAATTAAATAAATAGATTGGTTTATTGTTTTGTTTTATTAGTGAGTTCGGGTTATACCCTCAAAAGAAAAAAAATAATAAAAGAATTTTGGTAGTTGAATTAACCAGAGAGAACTGAACAAATGAATCATCTATTTATTGATTTTATTTCATGTTATTACAGTCAAATCAATTTTATTTCCCTTAAATTATGTAGCTTTCAGAAGTTATCTAGAGTAAAATGAAAGTTTGATATCCAGTGAAATGAATGAAGCTTGTTACTTTAAGGTTAGGAAAAAATATGTCTTCTTCTTTTGTTGAGTTTAGTATTTCCGCGACATTTTCCTAGGGTATAATTTTACCGCGTGACTGTCCACCATGGTTCACTGCAGCCTAATAAAAGGACAGTGACTTTGTGGTTTAAATTATAATAGAATAAATAAGAAAAGAAGAACATTAAAAAANAAAAGTTTTCCTATTTTATCCACTAAATAACGTGAATATAACATCACCCTTAAAGCTTGAATGCATTTAGGTGCATTTCTTATTATATACTTATTTTAAATTAAAATTTAAAGTAAATATAAGAAGAATATGAGAGAGAAAACCTCCTTCTGTTCTAAAAACTGTTCTCCCATTATGTTGGTTAGTTTTTTACTTTAAAAAAATAGTCTTACTTAAACTATAGTAATATAAAGTATATTAGCGTAGATAAATAAACTTGAGGAGACATATATGTTCAATAATCTTATTAAATATCTGGTCGTATTTTAGCTCATTAAATATTAAAAGTTTTGGAAAATTTCATTTATTTAATTTTCAAATTAATCACTTTCATTCAATCCTAATATTATTTTTTAAATCAGTGATTTGTTTTGTACACTTTAACCTTTTTTACTGAATACTATAGATGGCTTATGCTTTAGTAATATATTTAAATCTCGTGACAAACATATATTAGTATATATTAGTTAGTTTGAAGAATTATCATCAAGCTTAAAGTGCAATATTTTTTAAAATTATATTAAAAAGGAATTGAGATATTTACATTGTCTGAATGATTAAGTAGAAGGTTATTCTCATAATTTGCCCCTTGTTTTCTGTCTGACGTAGGTTCAATATTTGCTGAGCATTGCAGAATTGGTTCTTCTGTTCATAACCTGTTCCCTCAAAAATCACAGGAATCTTAAATATGTTACATAAAGAAAATTATTATATTCGATGTTGTATTATATTTTGATATCATTTAAGACTGACTATTATTGTGGCTGGTACCAGCTAAATTGCCTCTTTAAAAGATATATTGCTTAGAACAAATGTATTAACAACACTAATATTTAAAGAACGGGTACAAGTGATATGAAGGCTTGATGGCTGTGGAAAAAAAGTGAGCTTTTATATTGCCATAATCCTGATTCTACAATGGATGTCAAATTTTTCTGAGCTAGTTTTTAGTGGGCGTTTGATTTTTTACGCTTACTAGAAGTTATACATCTTCGGAAATAGCGACGGTAATTCCTCTTTTTTGAATATACAATCTTTGCTCGGTAGGCAAAAAAAACTCATGATTTGGTTATCCTAAAACAAGAGACTCTCTCATTCTATCATCCCCATTGCCCTGAAGAAGGGCTGAAATTTAGTTTGAAACGTTGGCAACAATAAAAGCTGTTTTAAACAATTAATGAGAGGGAATAGAATAAAAAAATATCTGTCCCAGCAAGGACTCGAACCTGGATCTCCAGCTAATGGCCAAATGAGAGCCGAGAATTAATTTACTGTACGTTATGAGGTCTGCTCTCTATTAATAGACAAGGGATGTACCGGTCGCAGTTTTTCTTCCTCTATGGCAAGTCTATAAAAACTGGTTTGTAGCTTGTCACCTTCAATAATTAATTGTAAATATATTTATTTATGTGACTGGTTAGTTCATTAGTCTGGCGTGGCAAGACCGGACCGACTAGTCCCTCCTTGAACTTGAAATTGCCATTCTACTATCTTTTCTTTCTCTTATATTTACTATTGCCTTTCGATTTATTCTATCTAGTATTCTTTTCACCCAATTTACTTTGTTCTTCTTGACTGTTAGCGAATTACGAAGGAATTTAAGGAATTAAAGTTGTCATGATAGATTTTATATTAATTTTTTTCGATATTTTCTTCAAACCATTTGTCTATCCTTCAATCCTACTAGACACCAAAAAATTATAGATATTATAAGGTTGAAGGTTCGTTGTTAGTCGAGTATTATGCTAGAGAAAACCAACTGATTTCTGGGGTTTCAGCCAGGATTAGAAAAATAAAATACTCCAAAATTACACTCTATTACAAAATTTACTTAGTTCGGTTGTGAGAGGTGTGACCATAAACCTCCCTCAATGATCTCTCCATATATCATTATCGTTACATATATAGTTGTTTTATTTTTTCATATTATTATAGTTAAATTGTATATTATTATAGTATTGTATATCATTTTCCGTCTTATAACATTCTGCATCTCTGTCGATTCATTCCAATGTATAATTCTATGAGTGTAATATTGTGTATTGTATTTCAACCCTCATGATAATTTAGAAGTGAAGTCGAAAAGTTGGCAATAATAAAATAACTAACCAATCATTTTGGAGTAATTGATTTTAATAATCCTGGCCGAAACCCTGACTAATTTTTCCACCGTAGAAATTATATTAAATTAAGTTATTAAGTAAAATCCGATTAAAGTTTTCCCCAGAGTATTAAGTTCAACAACAAACAATTTGAAGAGTAACTGGCATTAAATTTAGTTTAGAGTGAATCTCTTCACAGATATCTTTATTGGTATTAAGAATATTCTATTTGTGTGGAGTATTACTAGACATGGAAAGTTCAAATACAGATATCCACCAAGCATAATAACTAATAATAATAATAACTTAACTAATAATAATAATACAGTAATATTTGCACTGCTGTCAAAAGTATCACTTATCTTCTAAAGGACCTTGGGAATATGTAAAAAAATTATCAATATTAATATATTTCTCAGATAAAACCATTTTATTTTTTGTTTATTACAAATACAAATAGAACCGATAACACACAAAAACGTAAAACAAATAGAACAAATTTAAAAATTTTGATAGACCTATCTGTAAACGTGTTAGTATTATCCTTCTAGTGATCCTTCTACGGTAAGAAATTACTTATCATAAGCCTAAAGAATTATCAATCATTTCTCCTTGTATTATATGGTCTCATCTAACTTAATAATCATTCCTGATTTAAGTTCTTCTGAATTACATTTTTAAATTAATCAGTGTGATCTTGCATGACTTCCTTTTGACTTTGTGCATTTTCAATTTCTAAAATCTCAAAGAATTATTATTATTATTCTATTTAAAATGTGACACCTTGGCGTTAAGTAGTAACTTAAATGTACTGCCAGCACTTAACAATCAAGATAAAGAACCGATTTCGAATCTTATACATTAATTCCTAAAAATAAATTGAAAATAATTTTTTTGATTTTGAAATAAATTCAGTTATAAACATAATGAATGTTCTACTGACATTCTATATATTCAGTTTAATTAGTATATGTATATTTATATATATAGTGTTAGCCTCCCTTTCAATTACTTAGTGTCAAGGAGGGAGGGGCTATCTACAGGTTGCCACTCCATTCTAAACACCTATGGCTTAGGACATGCTTTTATTTTTAAATAAAGGTTTGATCATGCAGCCTCAGGATTGGGAGACCCGAACGGATCCCCTGAGATATCCCGGTGGCCCTGCATATATTTTCACTGCTGTTTTTCTTTAAAAAAAAAAAATAATAAAATAAAATAAAAACTGATCATCCGAGATTCAGTGACAGTATTGAGCATCAATGGATTTGTCAAGAGCAACAAATAAACCTTTTTTTTATGTGATGCTTCCCTCCAAAGCATTAACATTCACATATTTGTATGCTATTATTTCCAATTTACTTCATAACAAAATTATCTTATACATACAAATATAGTTTCTCTTTAGGACAATGTTAATTTTCCCCGTGCATTTGGAAATTCATTTAGATGGGCTTCTGTAATTCCTCTGCTTTCGTGTGGCCAAGTAGACGCCATTGAAGACTGCGCTAGTGAGCGCCGTGAAGACCTATCTCGGAACTGCTCCCGATAAGTGGACCTGCATGGATATGGACCGGCGATTGGGGAAATCGGCAGAGCAACAACCGATGAGCCGGTTGATTCCGTGGTTTGGATCCCCCAGGATTATTCCGTTTTGTAGTGATGCCTTGGGGAGAGGTCGTTAGTGGCCGGCACTCTCCTGATGACCCAGTGAGTGGCTGGCTCCCGGACGGTAGACGGCCCGCTATTAACTAAAGAGTGGGAGGGAGAGAGGCTCTGTTTATCCGCTTATTACAGGTTGATTGGTGGGGAGTGCGCTCGTGTGAGTGGGAGACGGTCTCTAATGGCCGACCACGAAACCACTAACCAGCGGCCACCAACAACCAATTTGCCCGTCATCCTACCGTCAGTGACATGTCCTCATCCAACGGTATTCACTCACCACTCTTCAGTCTCCATTATCCTACAATTCAGCCCTTACAGACCGCCCTGTCTCGCCGGCCTCATCATCACGATTTGCGTTCTCACCATTATTGGTTTCTCGTACCTCTGAATGGGGTTACATCAGATTTACAAAGTTTTTTTTTTGCTGGGGTTTGGTCAAGATAGATACAAATAACAAACCAGTTTAATAAAATGTGTATTTTTAAATTATCTGCCAAGATTTCGGCATACATTGTAAGCCATCTTCAGACGCATTTTCGCTCCCTGCATAAAAGTGAGATTAGTATAGTTATCTGTGGCTCACCTATAATAAATTGTCGATATCGAATCAAGATTAGAGTAGTGAAGACGAGATGGGTCGTCTTGTCACCTGGATCATATGTTCATGACTGGACCTCATGTTCCTGACGATTCATGACATTGGGATCCAGGTGGCACGACGTCCCCTCTCGCCTTAATGATAGCCCTGAAGATGGCTTACAGTGTATGCCGAAACGTTGGTAGATAATTAAAATATACTCATTTTTTAAAATTGTATTTGTTGGATCTACCTTGACCGAAGCCCAACAAAAGTACACCTACTAATAATCTATCCGATCAAAAAATCTCCATTTTTACTATACAAGTTTCTATATTTCTGATTGCTGATTAGCTCAGAATTTTTAAACTTCGATTTTCTGCACTTCGAATTTTACACTAGCAACATTTTCCACTATACTAACTAGTTGGCCCACTGGCAAGTGTACTCTTTTTTCTTTCTGCCATCCGAATTTGTAAATAAGTCTTGAGTGTGTATCTTCTAGTTTAATTGTATTTACAATATTTTGCTCTTAGACATTTTCAGATTTAGGACTTCCGTTACGAAGTATGTTATATTTCCTTTTATATAGCGAAGTTGATGACATTAGGGTTATCGAATAAAGCCCTTTGCAAAATTCTTCACACTTTACACTTATATATCTTTAATTGCTAAGCGCATTCAGATTCAATGATCCTATCTCCAAAGCTCAGTCACCTTTTAATGAGTGTTCCGGCATTTTAGCTCTAGGTGCACTATTATATGTTGTATTCGTTTTTTTCTCTAATTATTTGTACTAGTAAAACAACTAAGACAAGTGACTATACCATTTTAATGCTTCTTTCTATATTAAACTTAACAGTGGCGGAGTTAAGAAAAAAGCTCTATGAATGATAATTTTTTTTTTTATTTGGTTGTTACATTATGTAGTAAATCTTAAATTTTTTAATTGATCCCAATGTTTAATGGCTGTGAGTGACATTGACATGGGGGAGAGAACGGCCAGAGCCGCAACTCCGAAAATGATGATATTTGATGATACATGTAAAAATGCTATATATATAATGATGATATACATTTATATTTTTTATTTTGCCTATATTGTCATCTCGATCGTTAACGAGAATATCCTTTTGACTCAAGTTTCGCTGAAGCATGATTGATTCAGAGACCCTCCTTAACATCCTACAGAAGGATGTGATTAGCCGGCCAATGTCGGTAGCCCTTCCAGGATAAATTATTGAGATATCCGACGTTGAGGAAATTCTGATATAGAAAGGTTGGTTATCTCTCGACGACTTTTATCCTTGAGTTCATTTGATCGGATTGAATAGACAGATTTGACTTGGGATTTCAAACGTTATTTGTGAGGCATTTTAGCTCCCTGTAGAAAAGTGAGATTAGTATAGTTATCTGTGGCTCACCTATAATAAATTGTCGATATCGAATCAAGATGAGTGTCTTGTAGACCCTTTCCCAATTATTTCTATACTTTATCAGGCAGAAATGACTAAGCTGTAAATATCTTTTGCCAGCTTTCACAGGGGTACAGGCTATTGTATCTAAAGCAATTTCTCTTTTTACAGGAGTCGGTGATCATTTGTCGGTCTCTCTCTACTTCTGTTTGACAGGGATAATTTAAAAATTGTATGACGATTTAAAATATCCGATAAAAATGGAACTGATTTATGAAGAACAAGGAAAGATGGGCTGTATTCCCTCAATTCATTGAGAGATTCTTTATTTTCAAATTGAAGTTAATTTAAGCTTACTTTGAGCAATGGCGATTGCACAAAGACCTCACTCCACCTGTTCTGGGTGATAGGCTTGAAAAGGATGTCATTTGCCTGCTTTAAAAAAATAGAGTGTTTGTGTGAAGTTTATTTTTTATTTTTTACTTGATATTATTATTATAGTTGATATTATTATTAGATTTTTTTTTTGTGGGGGTGGAGGGTTCGGTCAAGGTAGATCCAAAAAATTAAATCTTGGTGTCACAACGTTCCCTCTCGCCTTCATGATATCCTTGAAGATTGATAGCTAACAATATAAGCCGAAATGTTAGTAGATAATTTAAAAAATACACATTTTTTAAAATTTGTATTCTTTTGGATCTAATTTGACTGAACCCCAACGAAAAACATCTAATAATTATGAGTGTTTATGTTTCTAAAATTAGGCCTGTTTTCATTGTATTATATGTGCTTTAACAGAGTAATACAATAGCTAATTAATAATAAAATTCATTTACTTCGAAAAACAGTACTAATTGATATATACAACAAACCGTGTCCTCTGTTCCTTGTAAATTTATAAGTTTTGTGGCTTCGATATATAAAAAAAAAATCATTTAATGCCTTACTGCTTTAGGTATGTGAGAAATAATTATTTAAAAAGGACATAAAATAAATAGTATTACGGTATCAGGACCAAAACTTGCTCACCAAAAACTTTTTATCATTCTAAAACTCTTATAGTCTTATAGTCTGAGGAAATTTTCTTAGAGTATCAGAGGCTTCTAAATTCCCATTTTATCGCAGCATCTTAATTCAAAGATAATATAAAAATTCTAAAAAGCTTAATTACCTGTAAAGTATTTTATATCATGAGCATTAATACATATTACACTTTATAGTTTATTAGACAGTTAGCTAATAACGTTTATTACTTTGTAACCCTTTACGCTGTCGTATAAAAATCTTAAATTAAGATAGAACTTTAACGAGAGAGTAACATAGAAATAATAAAAAGAAACCATTACACCACGTTTATTTCCTCCAGCGCCTTCCTGTGAATTGTGTTTTGTAATGACTTTAATAGCTTTTCTAAAAGCAGTAAAAACATTAGTTGTTTATATAAGAAATGTATGAAAACAATTTAAGCGTGATTTTTATGTTTTGTTTCTCAGGAATATAAGTGAAATCACAGTCATTTGTTATGTTTTTATCTTGTAATTAGTACTATTTTTATATAGTTCAGTTGTTCCGCACATTCTTATATTAGGCATTGATTTTTCTTGTTTTTATGAGATTTTCTTGATCTATATCTAATTAATATTTACTTATATATAATGGATTTTTACTTGATGAGAGATAGATTTTTTTAAAGATAGATTTGGAGTAAAATAGTTATAACGGAATCACTCATATAGTTGACAAAAACACATATGTATTTTAATTACTCATTTTTTCAGATTTCTTTCAGAAAACAAACTTATCACAGTAATACTATAAAGATTTTTTTCAAATACTTTATATGTATATGTGTATGTGTGTATATTTTAAAGGGATACGGCACACTAGTAATAATTAACAGATATAAGTTGAAGATGTGACTGATAAGAATATAATCTTTTTGATTTTTCAATACAAAAGTATTCAATAAGAAATATATTGATTTTTGAATCCTGGCTTGCCCTAAATAGTTAGTAACAGCTATAGCTGAGTGGGCCCTTGGTTCATCTATTCTGAATGAAGGAATGAATCTGATAAAAATTGAGGATTCTGAACCAAAAGTAAAGAAGAGATAACAGAGTTGCCTCCATAGATTTCTCGCAGCTAATAGTAGGCTAGATTTATCATGCTAACTGATATAATTTTTTTTATAGTTATCAAAACTATATATATACCGTACGGGAATGTTGAGGATGGGGGGAACGGTGGTCTTAGATTTGATAATCTCAGCGCACAATATTTTTCTTTCTTTCTATGCTTCTGTTTATAATAATCCATATGATTTCTGATGTGCTCCTTGAAACACCCAACCCCCTAATTGGTTACCATGATTAATTGTATGGGAAAAATAACAGACGTCCAGCAAAATGTGCTGCCACATGTATATATATATATATATATATATATATATATATATATATACATATATGTGTGTGTGTGGGTGGGTGTGTCTAACGCTCTACATTCCATGTTTTTCGTTATGAAATTTGACATTAAAATGGAAAATGAAAGTTCTGTCATGTCTTTTTATTTATTTACACTAACAGCGCTAATGAAACCCAAAATTTAGCACTACTAGAGCCTTTTATTTATCTTATCGTCATTAACGAACAGTTAGACTAATTATCAATAACTTTTTCAGCCTATTTAATGCTAAGCCTACAATTCTTTCTATTATTCTAGGGAATCGCTTTGTATTCCCTTTTGTTCACTATGCTTTTCTGTTATAATTATATATTTTTTATCTATCAACATCTATCATTATGCACTTGTCAGTTATAACTTATAACAATTAAACAAATAGAACACACGTTATTTTTTTCTATTGGAATCATACAGATTAAATAAATTAAAACGTTACTAATCATTAGATTTTTATCTCTCTAAAGTCTGATGTCTGAAGTTTTCTCAGGCTAATTAAGACATAAAAAAAAGTCATTGTGCATAGCACTTAAAGTATTTCACGGAAATCGCGAGTAAATAAAAATTATATTTTTGAAACAACAAAATTGCTTTTGTAATTGTTAAAAAACAATTTCTGGTGCTTACTTGCATATCAATTTAGAACAATATTTGAATTTCATAGTAGACAATGTTTCTATTTCAGAATAAAAGTTTTATATATATATATATA
>KZ807285.1:381547-403182 GCA_000696205.2 Oncopeltus fasciatus | reverse complement strand
TATATATATATATATTGACTTGAATGTGATAAAGTTATTGGGCGTTTTAAATATTATCCATAACATTTGTCCACGCGTAGAAAGGAGACTATTAAAATTAGCGTCCATCCAGTTCTGGTGGTGAATAATGGGACGTTTTACAATCTTTGATTCCGTTTGTCATACAATTAATTTAAGATTTTTGAAAATTTGATTTAAAAAAAAAAACAAGCGGAAAGTTGCCGATATGAGTGGATTTTTGAATTTGGCGGGTAGATTATGGGGGAGAACACCCCTGTGAGTTCAGGCCTCCGCCGCTAGATTGCAGACCACTTCTGGATCCACCCTTAATTCAATATAGACCCCACCTCTGTAGGACACCTTATGTATACAGCTAAATTATTCACATACCTATTTATTCTTTAAGTAATATAATTTCTTTTCCTTTTTTTTTTTAGTTAGTAATATACTTCTTATTTGAAAATGAACTGAAAAAATTTAGATAAACAATATAAAGATATCATGAAATATGAGGTACAAGACACTCTGATAAATTCAAATAAAAAGAAAAATCATTTATTTGTAAAACGAAATTTAAACTTATAGAATTAAATGGTTGTCTGGCAGAACAATTTGATTTTTTTTTTTACTTAGCTTTTAAACATTTGAAAAATTACTTGGTAGGTGAATTCTGACATTGATAAATTTCTTTAACCCTCGTAGGCATTATTTAAAATATTTTATGTAGTCCACTCATCAACTTTAATACCTTCTTTCAGCTTTACGTTCATTTAATATTTTTTCTATAGTGTAAAACAAATTTTTTGGTTGAACATAGTTAATTTTTAGTTAAGAGACATATTAATCAATGTGTTACTATTAATTGAATTTCGTTTCTACAAATATTTGTATTACATATGAATGACATTACTTACATTTTGTGTTTAAGGTTATGTTGTTCTGAAATGCTACCTTTTTTTGAAAATACCTGTTCCCCAAGCTGAAATTCCATTTCATGAATTATTTAAAATTTACGTGGGATAATACACCACAACTAAATTAATATTTATAAATGGAAATAAAAAGTAAATAACGAAGAGTCGATAAATAGCTAGACAATGTCAACTCCTTTGAGCATAAGACGATGTATTCGTCTTTCTTGTGGGTTAGACTCTCGTAAGTGTGTCGGGAATTTAATAAGTTATCTGGCTCGTCCCGGTGGTGTAAGTGGTATCATACTGGCCCAGAAAGCAGGAGATCCAGGTTCGAGTCCTGGCTGGGACAGATCGATTTTTTTGTTCTATTCCCTCTCATTAATTGTTAAAAATTCCCTAAGGTTTCTGAAGACAAGTTGAGGAGTGTCCAGCTCGTGTGGGGTCTTTGTCTCTCAGAGATTCCCCCCATTGTCAGCCACTTTCCCCGCAATTTCCTCCGAGGAGTCTGTACCTTCTGTCCAGGTGGGGTCCTCTTGGCCGAGTGTCGCGAACCCTCTGTCCCGGCTTTACCGCGCAGGAGTCGACCCCACCGTCTTCTCCCTCCTGCATGGCTTTCACTGTCTCAAGCAGGGGTTACCGCAGGCCATGTCCAGATAATGGACTCTTAACTCCTCAATTTCAGGGTTTAAAAAAAAAAAAAAAAAAAGCCTCAGTGAAATCGCTGTCACTTTCCTTTGGATTTGTAGTATTAACAAACAGGACTACCTAAACCGTTTTGCTTAGTGTTAGTTTTTTCTATAATCAGGGGAAACTTTGATCCTAAACTCTGGGGGTGTCCCAAAATTAACTCAAGATTTGAATTAAAAATAAAACACAGTTTGTAGTCTTTTTATTGTTATTTTTTTTATTTAATCATAAAGTACATAGATTAAGGGTCATTTATGAAATAACACATCGGACAAATGGCCTCCTTGGCTTTGCATTAACATGTGTATTTGTTTGTCGAAGTTGTCCATGACCATTTCGCATTAATGCAGCTGAATTTCGTTGATGCAGCGTTGAATCTCCTCCTTTAATGTAAGGGTGGTTTTGTGGCTTGTTGGCATAGACCTGTGATTTCCAGTAACCCCATAAAAAGATATCTAATTGAACGATCTAGGAGGCTAATTCTGATCACCGAAACAAGAGAGTACACGACCTGGAAATGTCTCATATAGTAATTGAATTGTTTCATGGGCTGTGTGGCAAAAACATTTGCCAGATGTGTTATTCTATAAATAATCATATCTTATGCAATTTATGATTCAATAAAAAAATTACAATAAAAATACTAAAATATGTGTTTTATTTTTAATTCAAAGCTTGCGTTAATTTCGGGATTAATGACAAAACGATGGGACGCCAGGGCAGCTCAGGGGATCCGAAAAGACTTGTTCTGAGCCATGGATGTTTAAAATTTGGTGGAGACCTCTAAGTAGCCCCTCTCTCCATGACTCTAAGTTTTGTTTGCAAATATTTAAATCTGGTCTTAGTAGCCAAGTAGTAATGGTACAGGATTCCTAAGTCAAAAGCCCAGTTTTGACCAGAAAAAAGTCAGTTTTTTCTTTCTGTGCTATTATTTGTAATGAACCATGGGATTAGGGCTCATAGGATCCGTTCGGGTTCAAAGCCCATCCTGGGCAAGCTTTAATCGATAAATAAGAGCTTGTCCTACGCCATGGGTGTTTAGACTTGAATGGCAACCTGTAGACAGCCTCTCCCTTCATGACCTGAAGTTGTGGAAAGGGAGACTTACTCTTTATAAAATATAAAAATAAATAAAAGAACAAAGGATCTTTAGTATGTTCCGGAAAACAGTTAGCCCTAATTATTAACCAGTAGGTGGCTAGAACAGTGTTCTGACTACAAACCTTGTATAGTGTGCCCTAGGCTATGACTGAACGTTAAAGACAACGTATTTCCTCTCATGGCCACTAAGGCTTGTAGTAATATTTAATATTTAGATAAACAATCATTTTATTTTCTTGTTAGAGTAATATTATAGCCGCTTGGTTTGCTAAGCTACTATCAATTTCTTTTAATTTTAAGAAATTATAATTTCAGTATTTTTTTTCCAAATTGCTTTTAACATTGTTTGATAAGTGTGGACTTATCTCTTGACCTCCTTGGTAGTGGGTCTTGGCAGTCGTTCATCATCACTGAGCTAAACAAACCTTCAGATGTACCCGAGGTGTAAGGTGGTCGATGACTGAGGCGTTTGAGAAGTCAGCGTGGAGGAGAGATAGAGTAACCATTGTCCCTGATAAGACAGACAAGGGGTGGAGGGGGTAGCGGGAAACTCGGCAGCCGAATGTATAATGTATGTCGGGGTGGGCTTTGAACTTCGCCGACTCCTTCGGTAATTGGTGGGACGGCACGCGTCCAGCTGGCAGTTTTTCTGGGTCTTCCAAAAACACCATACTACCTACGGGAATACACTTTGATACATCATGGTGTATCCGGTCAAGTAAAAGTCTCCGGAGACCTCTAGACAAACATAAATTTGAGAGGCGGCCGATCTGTACTTCCTCTTGGGGCTTGAAATTGCTATGTCTTAAATATGGTCATTCAGAAAGAACTTTTCTCTTTATCAGGGCTAAAATACACAGAATGAATTTACAATTTTGAATAACTACTATTGATAAAATTAATATAACTATTATGTAACATTTAATAATTGTCAAATATAAGTAATATATTAGTGGTACATAATTAGATTTGCTCATATGCGGGAAGGAGTATGGTAATATTTGGGGTTAACTGGTGAAGAAACTAAGCCTATTAAAAATATCCAGATACATAAATTACATCATCCTATGAAACAAAAAATAAATGTGACACTAGCCTTTAAACATAGTACTCTTACATAAAATCACCCTTAATTTCATACAGATAACAATAAAACATACATTACAGATTAACTACAGACACTCGTAAATAGAATCCTTCACACAAATGTACAATCTGCTCCTAACACAAATACACTAATAAATGGTGACTAACAACAACATGCTATGAAAAATAACATATAAATACTTTTAAATATATAACATACATAAAAGAACTATCAGAACATACAAGTAAAATGTTACAACAAAACAATTTAATTTTAAGTTGAAGGAACAAAAAAAATTATAATAAACTATGCACAAGACTGAAAAGTAAAATTCCTATTAAGAGACTAAACAAGTTATTTATAATGTACCATGAAAGAACTGTGATGCAGAATATATAGGTGAGACCAACCAATATATTAGTAATATAAATAATGGCCAAAAGTTATATATTAATGTAAATAAAAATAGTTGGGCATTACTCCAACATGCTTTAGAGAATGGACTTAAATTCAACTATAAAAACATTAAGATTCTAGAAATAGAACCCAATTAAATTAAAAACTATTTAAAGAGATGGTTCATATAAGAAAAAACAAAAATATATGTAACAAATAAACAGATATAGATAAACTAAGCTCAATTTTTTTTTTATTATAAATAATACTTAATACAGTTCATCCTAGTTTTAATATTTTCATTATTACATGTGAGTGTGACTTCTAACCATACTAGGAATATATAATTGGTTATGATTTTTTATTATAATAAATAAAACAATGAAAGAATAGTTTCCAAGAAATTGCCCTAACGTCTCGTGGAAAATTTGCCATGTTTGGTAAATATTCGTTATTTTACTAACCTTTCTATAGTTTTCATTGAGATAAAACCCGAGTAAGCAGGTAAAGTTTCCACTTTTCAATAACTTTTTACTAGATTAATGTTAATACATTTTCTTGCAGAATGTAATATGAATACATGGTTGCCACAACTCACATTATAAATAACTAAAAATACTGAATGATCGCAGGAAGCAGTGCGAACAGTGGGACACTNATTATATATATATATATATATATATATATATATTTTTAGCCTTTAAATATTTATTGAATTCTGTTAAAAACAAATAAAAAGCATTTTGTAATTTGATTACAATGAATAGTAAAAAAAAAATTACATTAATGAAAGTCGCATGAGGAGAGGAGATGACCAGTGACACCACTCTCAGATTATTTAGAGACTATGTCCCCAGGAGGTCGCGGGACCATCTTCGTTTGAGTCGACAGGGAGGGTTGTAGGGGTTGGAGTTGGAAGACAAGGTCTGTGCTAGTGGATTAGAATGGCAGTTTGAAAAGTGTACATTAATTCTAAATTTATTTTGTTAATGATAATACTGCTTTCCTTCACCAAAAATGACATCTCTTTTTAGAAAATCATTAATGTGATTCAGTGGTTTGAATGGTAGTTGTTCTCGTTACATAAGAATTGCAGTTATGCATAAGCTCGACACAATAATCAGTGAATTATGATTTTTGCCCAGGAATTTGCATACTCCAAAATTTGTATGATCCGTGATCTGCCTAGGAAGGTTTAGTGGAAGGATTTATTTTTCAAATATACTTAATGCTGCTTCAAC
Organism: Oncopeltus fasciatus; assembly: GCA_000696205.2. Taxonomy (NCBI): domain Eukaryota; kingdom Metazoa; phylum Arthropoda; class Insecta; order Hemiptera; family Lygaeidae; genus Oncopeltus; species Oncopeltus fasciatus. The sequence goes on along the minus strand of KZ807285.1, from coordinate 397,756 downwards.
TTCAGCTAATCATTGTACACATCCTGTATTTGTCACGAACGAAAATCACTTATTATTGTTTGAGAGCTTCAGGCATAAATTATTATTTTATTATCTGATAATGAAAGACTTCTTACTGAATTCCTCGACGGATATGGCTAAAAAACATCATACAAGAAAAGCAAACGGATCCAGAAAAAAATCTTACTACCTCAGCCGGTGCTCGAACCCGGGTCTCCTGTTTTCCGGGCAAATATGCTGACCTCTACACTACCGAGGCAGGCAGTTCGTTGTGAACTAACTGTTGTTAGGCAGTGTTCGCACTTAACTGTGCTTTTTGCGGAAAGCAAGAGACCCGGGTTCGAGTACCGGCTGAGGTAGTAAGATTTTTTTCTGGCTCCGTTTGCATTTCATGTATAAAATTTAATGTGGGCTACATGCCACAACTAGTATTATTATTTTTAAAAAAACATCGTTTGAAGGGGACATAATTATTAACTTTATAAAATGAAAACTTCTTTTGGCTTTAATCATTCTTATAAAAATCTCCAAAACTTGACCCCGATTTATTTATTACATACCGTTATAATGAACTACCAAAAATAAAATTAATAAATAAAGTAAAATATCATTTTTAGTTTGACTTAAACGGGTTTGAAAAATGCTAGGTTTTTGCATACTTTAAAATTTGTATGATTCATGACCTGTTATTTCACATTAGGAAGGCTTAGTGAAATGATTAGTTTTTCAAATATATATTAATATTTTTAAAAATTCCGTGACTTAAACGGGTTTTAAAAACATTAACATTACTTTTTCTTGAACAATTAATGAGAGGGAATAGAATAAAAAAAAATCTTTCTGTCCCAGCCAGGACTCGAACCTGAATCTTCTGCTTTCCGGGCCGGTATGTTTCCATTACACCCCCGGGACGAGCTAGATAATTTATTAAATTCCCAACACACATTTATTAAATTTTATTCCCTCTCATTAATTGTTTAAAATTTAGGTGGGATAATAAACCACAAATAAATTAATTTTTATTCTTCAAGATATAATGTACACTACATAAATTGACAAAGAATTATGTGTTCTTTCACATAAAAAACAAAAGTTTTGAGATACGATGATAAATAATATTACCATTATCATTGAAGTGTTAAAATTATTTAAAAAATTAAATAATATGTCCCTGATCATGTGAAGCGCAGAGCGAAAGTAAAAATGAATATATATTCAGCTTTCGGATTGATGTCTGTATGTGTTTTTTTCTTTCTCTTTTTCATTAGAGGAAAAAAAAAGAAGAAAAAGAAAAGAAAAAAAAACAGCGAAGGAGCAGGTCTGTGGTAAGGGGAGCTGGCAGATGTTTTGTTACTGCGATGTCTGTTATTTATGCCTTCCTACAGAGTTTGAAAAATTGCTACCGGCTACCCTCGTGCGACTGGAAGAACCACGCTAGATAAGACGTATCTTATCTTAGGTGTCCAGTCCCATATCAGTCAGCATTGCGTTATGGTTCTCGAGCCTCTGGAGTGGGGGGTGGGGGGTTGATATTTGCATCCCTTTGTAGATAATAACCCCGCCTTTGGACAATGGCCAGTCGATACCATCTCTCTACTCTAGACTAATTGTTATAGCTCCCACTACACTGGGATACACTACATTTGTCCTGCTCTGGTCGTGGGATACTGACATACAGCAGATTCTGACTTTGTCGCCAGTACAAGTGGCATTCGTACACAACTAGAGATACCTTTGTACAATGTGTTATATATGTCATACTTGGCTCTTTGGTCTGTCTTCCCACCAGCTGAATTGAGGACAGTTTTCATTCATATCTTGCTTTCATGGAGTACCAGACAAATGCCGAGTACCTTATGTGAAAAATACTTCACAGTAGCTATTGCTATTGAGGATTGCTATTGCTATTGAGGACTGCTATTGCTATTGCTATTGCTATTGCTATTGCTATTAACAACAGTTAATTCTGAGATGATTTTAGTTGGGGTTCGGTCAAGGTAGATCCAAAAAACACAAATTTAAAAAATGAAATTTTTTAATAAAGGATCATCTGCCAACGTTTCGGCTTACATTGCAAGCCATCTTAAGGGCTATCATGAAGATGAGAGAGGACGTCCTGTCCCTAAGTTCACATTTCCATGACTGAGATTAACTTAACAGTTAATAGTTTATGCGATGTAAAAACTGTTTCTATCAAATTTAAAAACATGCCAATTTCAGATTTTATTTTCTCACATTTCTTTTGAATTTAAAATTGACTTAGAAAACAATTATTTTTTACTTTATGCCATACTTATTACATAATATAAAACAACTACAACAAACAATGTTTATTTATTACTATCTGCTTATAAAACATCATGTAATTTGATGGCTTAATAATATTACTTATACTTATGATATGAGATACTTAATAATATAAATATATGAAAAATAACATAAATCCTACATTTATCAGCCCAGAAATAAATAAATAAGTTTAGAAAAAAAAATAGTAAAAATAGGCTCATTCTTCCTTAGTTCATTCCTAACAATACGAATCATCAGTCGGATTTTTCATTTTGGCAATTTATTTTTTTAAATAGTTTGAATTTATTTCTTAACATTAAGCCGATCTTTCATTTAAATTTTTATCTGTATTCTGCATTCTACGGTTCACTTTCATGGTAGAAGTTTCAAAATTACTTCTGATACATTTTCTTGGCTCTCGGTCTAACATTTTCTTACAGTTTTAACCTACCGAAAACATAATTCTTTTGTATAAGCAATTTGTAATTATTATTTTTCTATTGAAATAATTTATTGAAAAATTATAATATTTTAGCACTTAAAAATGACACTGGTATTAAAATATTCATTAAGTTTATCAAAAATACTTAAAATTTGGCTAGGTCAAGAGTATTAGTGCATACACTCTAGTCAGTTATAATGTTTTGTTTTTTTTCAAAATATTAGGGAATATTAGGGAATAATTAAATAAAGAGAAAAAATATTGTACTTAGATATATCTTGTGTATTAGATATAACTTCTCAGTTAACCGTTTTACGTTTTCCCGAAGTACCTACCTAGGAAGATACTTTGAGAGGAGGTAATGCAGTGCTTAGTTAGTTACGTGTAGTAAGTGTGCTTACTTGTTGCGGAGTGTTTACGCAGGTGTACGAGAGCAAACAAACAGCACTGTGAGTGATCGTACATGTTCTGCAGGTCGCACGAGCCTGGAAGAACTCAATCCGAGAGGGGTGGGTTGTCAGGGCATCTGACTACGCAACAATGAAATCGTTCGTCACCAAGGAGCCCTTCGCCCAATGTATTCAGGCCGATGTAAAATTCATTCGACAAATGATAGGGCACTGATTTTATTTTGGATTCCGCTCTTACGTGAGCGGGGGCTTTTTTGGTTCCTCCCCCCTCCCCCAACCCCCTGAAGAAACTTTACAATTTCAATGTACTTTTTAGGCCGCCTGCTCTCTGACATTATCCGGACACGCTTTCCTGCAATTGACATGAAATTTTTCTTCAACCCCTCAGTCGGTTCATTTATGTCAATTTTTTTATTAATTAAAAAAAATTTTTTTTTTTAGGGTGCGCATGCACTCGGATACTGCTCCGCCGCTTGGTAACAAATTTTTTTATTGAAGATTAAGTTAAATTACCATCCTTCGACTTTATGGTCAAGCTCATTAGGATTCTAAGGAATCTGATGCTAACTACTGACCTTAAAAATGTATAGTTCAATTAAGCCATCTCACATATTCACTACTCAAATTCACTTCAGACTCAGGTTCCGTAATCTCGCTTATCAGAAACTTCTTTTTTTCTTCTAGAAAGTTTCATTCAATGAATGAATTTCACTCTTACTACCTACTAAAAAATAAAGTTATTTAAACGTAAACAAGTAATATAATAGTACTTAGATAATTTTTCTCTGAAGTAAAATTCAATTTAAAAAAAAAATGTAAAGTACCACAATAAAGTGTTATATAATGTTAGTAGCATGTGATTTAAGTTATTAGTTTCCGTTAATTATTTCATATAAATATAGTGGTGTTAAACTTTCATGTTTCAACTAGCAATAATCGCACCTCAGTAGACCTTCATTGGTTACGATATTGCCACTGCGCAGGTCAATCTTTTATTTATAATATAGAAGCTTGTCCTGAGCCATGGGTGTTTAAAAAAGGGTGGCAACCTGTAGATAGCCCCTCCCTCCAATGACCCTTAGTGGTTGCAAGGGAGGCTAACCCAGCAAAAAAAAAAAAAACTTTCATGTGTTGTCTTTTTGAGAAATGTATATAATTTGTAGCGGTACCTAGTTCTCATAGAATTAGGTAAAACATTTTTGTATTTCCAACAACTTATTAGTGTCAATAAGAAATATTTCTATACTAATTAACTAAAATAAATTTTGTTTCAAAATGTAGTTAATTTTATATAAGAAATTTATGTATTTTTAAATAAATTTATATAGGCANAATAAATTTATATATTTATAAACAAAAAGGAAGTACATTGGGCTTATAAACATATTAATAGTGCAACAATTGAATCGATAGGAATTTAAATGACTAATTACTTGATATTTCGTTATTCAATATTTGTTATAATTCCTTAGAGGATTAAAATTGAAATATCTCATATTTCCTTAATAAGACTTTGCCCTTATAATTTTGACAATCTCAGAAGAAATGAGTAACTAATAATTAATAATATAGCATGCCAAATATACCCATTAACTGATAATAATCTGTTTAAATAAATTACTTGAAAATGAGTGATTTAAACATTTTCAGAGCTGATATTTTTAAATAGCAGAATAGAATAGAAAATATATCTAATTTTAGTTTTTATAAGTAATTTCCTGTAAGAAAGCATTTACGAATTTCTGTCAATATATATATTTTTTTTTTTTGGCTCGAAATCTCTTGTAAAAATTCGATACCAAGCTATATTTCCGTGTGAGGTGGAAAAATGTAAAAAAAAAAAAATAAAAATAAAATAAAACTTTTCCTTCTATACTTACATTTATCAAACATATTTTGGAAAATATGACCGACTTGCGGCTTCAAACACATGGATTCACATCCTCGGTAGATCCTCGGGGAATACGATAAGCCGAGGAGCGGTGGCAGTGAGACTTTTGATACTTGTAGCTTGGGGGGGGGGCTCGTGACGAATCGGGCAGCAGACGACTTCCGGAGAGCTTTCTCTCGCCGATCGTAGGTGAGGGAGAGAGTACCGAGGGTTTTCGGTGTGCACAACTCTTTGTGAGCCGTTGTCACACCAGATTTACAGTCAGAACTAAACAGTTTCAATTCTTACGTCTCCCTGCTTAGTAAACATTCTTCCTGATTAGTCTCTTCTTAAGTCATCCCTCCTATTTCTGCGACTTTTATTTCATAGATCCGAAAAAAAATACCACCCACATCTTCATTAATAACAAAAAAAAATTAATAATAATAAACTAACAAATTAATGTATTTAAATTTGACGTTTTTGAAACATTAGTTTATTTTGAAACAAATCTCAAATAAGCTGGGGCGCCATGACAATCTATCCTACCTCAGTGGTGCAGTGGCCGGCATACTTGCGCGGAAAGCAGAAGACCCGGGTTCGCGTCCCGGCTTTTTAAACATAAAATTTAATGTGGGATTACATACCACAAATAATATCATTATTTAAATAAAAATTCTAAAGTTTAAGTATCTTGATATTTGGGCACGAGGGTTCATCAAGGTAAAAATATGAAAAGAAATAAATATGTTAACAGAAATTCTAGGCGTAAATATGTTTCTGGTAAAATGTGTCTTTAGTTAGTATTTTTGGCAATTTGTAATTCTAAAATTATACGATGAAATATTTGCAGTTGGTTTAATTTCGAAATCATTACTTATAGAAAATTAATTGAAGCTTCGAAATGTCAAGTAAATAATAAATATTGTTTGGCGAAAAGATATTTTTTTTCAACCACTCATGTAACAACTTAGTGTCATGGAGAGTAAGAAAGGCTTCTTACCTATAGATATCCTATCGCAAACACCCATGTCACAAGAAAGTCAGGATTTGAACTCGTTGCTGTATAATTCGGTTTTTAACAATAGTATAATTGATAACGATGTTCTCAAGTCATGTAAAGCGTCAGATTTAACATTGAAAGTAGCGAATTTTCTATAAAATAGGTGAACCAGTTCTAATTTGTACTTTTATTTTATTTTTTATTTATATTATTATTTTTTATTTTTTTTTTAAATTTTGGTTTATCAGATACTTTATGTTTGGAAAGTGTAAATTCCATTATCATATTTCCTTAAAGCGGCTTCTGAGCTGTTTGTTCAAGTTGTAACACTTGGAAATTCTGTATTTCAATTTTAATTCTCTAAGGAATTATTACAAATATTGAATAACGAAATATTAAGTAATTAGATATTTTAATTCCTATCCATTCAATATTGTTGCACTATTTATATATTTATAAACCCAATGTAATTTCTTTTTGCTTAAAAAGATATAAATTTCTTTTATAAACTAATTAAATTTATATAACAGTAATATAGACTATGTTATTTATATATATAACTAATATGGACTATCAACAGTACTACACTTGTAACTGTACATATTAGTGAAAACCGATTCACCCATTCAAAAATTACTATGAGTTGTGATGGTAATTTACTTATTTTTTTATTTATGCATTTTAAATATATCAGAATTTACTTTTCTGCCCGATTAACCGGTAAACTAGCTTTTATTAGCTTCAATAATCGACTACCTTTAAGATCTTCATAAAAAATATCTTTCTAACTTTATTTGAATCGTACAGGGAGCTAGAAAAATATACGTTTCAAATAAATGTACGATTCAAATTATTAATAAAACGTGGGATTACTTTACCACAATTCTCATCATATTTTGAATACCTTTCTAACGTTCTCTCAACACCAGACATTATCAAACTTTTCAAATAGGAATCCTTTTCAATTACTTAATTTATTGACAGATGTTTTCTTTCGTTATTCTAATGAAATTGCTTTTTATGTTGTTATAATTTATTACTAGTGTAGACAAAATACTTTTATAAAGATAAATTTCCTTTAAATTTATTTTATTTTATGCTAACAAACCACTTGGTGCAAGTTTCTTAATCAACATTTTTTTCAGAAACAAAACTAGATTCTCAACAAAATTACATTACATTACCGTTGTTGAGCATTATAAGTTGATTTTAATTTTCGATACTGTAATGTACTTATTTTAACGACAGAAGTTAAAAGCTGTCCAATTAACTTATGTGACCGCTATTATTTAGCACAAAAAGAAAGAAAAAAACTCATAATATAAATATAAGTTGATACAAGTTTAAATTTTGCCAATATATTTACCAATATATTCAACATTAATTCCTTTTCTAATTTTTTTTTTTTCTAAGATGTGATCACTTGGAGATTTTTAAAGGGAGAACAATTATGGAAAATATTATCGAAATAGTTGTAGTTATTTTTGCACTCTTCTCCACTACGAAACACGTTTTGCTACACACTTAGCGCATAGAAATGTAATTTTCTTGCATAGGAGTCGCCGGTCGTTATCCTGCAGGTTATACTTATGTCAACACAAACACACATACTTCTGAAAACGCTTTTTTTGAAGTCAGAGAAGCCAGGAATTCGAAAAGTATAAAATTTATATTTAAAACCATAATTAATTGTTAAATATTCCCATACTTTCCTTAATAAGTAAAAAATACTTTTGTTTATAGACAATTTTGAGCTTTTTCTGGGGACTTACATAAAATTGGACGCAGATGTAGCTACTGCACCAGACTATTTGCTTAAGTAGTGAAAGTACTCATTTTTTGCCCTCACTTTCTTTCTTCCCTTCTACCCTTTCTTTAAGCTTCTATAGAAATTGTGAGCAATGTTGAAATCTAGAATTTCCTAGAGGAAACAAAGCTTCTAGTTTGTCTTGTGGACGTTTTAGAAAAGCTTGGGACCGTTAGAAAAGCTACCATTAGAAGATGTGCCCAATTAACGTGGTGGCCGTAAGACTAATGATGATGATGATAAACCATTTCAGCGAAACAAAAGAAGAAAAATTACGAACTGCAAGCTCAGCCGTCTATTGTCTCATAGGGGTGCTTAGTGGAATTTATGATAATACTGCTAAGTATTCGTTAAAAAAATATCTTTATATTATTTATTTCAATTCATCATGAATATTTGTATACACTTCTTGTCGAGTTATGTCTCCCTTTTTACATATTATTAATCATGGCATAATTATGCTATGCATGGCTCTTATAATACTTACTTACCTGACAATAATATGTTGCGAAAATTTACAAATACCACAAGATACCTCTATTTTCTGAATATATTCACAACCCTGAAGTAAGGTACTTAAAAAGAGTTATCCGGAAAACATTTGAATGCAAACACGGTCAACCTAAGCGCGTATAAACAATTATCCATTTGCAGTTAAATAGTGCTTTATTCTTATCAACAAATTCATAAAAAATGACGTCAATTGTTTGTATTTACGGGGTTTGTATCGAGGTTCACTATTTTTGAAAGTTTTTTTTGGAAACGTCTTACTTACCTAAGATGGCAGGTCGAGTTTCGCAAGAGATGAGCCGTTTCTAATTAAACTTTGTCCCAACTTCACCAAATGTTGACTCAGAAATGTTGATTCTCTCAAGAAATCTAGCACAAATCAATAAGAGCACAGACAAAAGTGAAAGGGGAATTTGTTAATCAATTATACAATTCCTTAAACTCTCATACCTTCTATTCTCCGTCTTCATTGGTTTCTGCAAACCATCTTCTGTTGGCGAGCGCTTTCGGACATTGTCCATTTTCTGGCCGAATACATACGTTCACTGTCACGGTCTGTATTCAACTCCTAACTATACAATTCCTAAAATAAGTAGTATTTTTTTTAAAACTTATATTTATTTATTACATTCTGTTAAATTAAAACATTTTGTAAATTGATCACTAGGCTGAATTAGAAAAAAAATGACATTCAATATCAATCACACGAGGAGAGAAGGTGACCAATGACTCCACTCTCAAAGAGTAGTATTAAAATGTTGTTTTTTTTAAAAGTTAATATTAAAAACATATCTCTCAGAACTATCAGTCAATACACTTTTGCAAGGTTCGATTTTAAGTCTGTAGGGGGTCATTCAAGAGGTTTGCACAAAAATGCAATATCGTTCTCTTCAGCTGATGTTCAGAGATAACACTAATGTTTCATTCGCCGAAGCATATGCCATTTCCCCTTTGACGGATGGTCTCTTTCTACCTGTCAGGACAACATGCAGTAGGCTCCCCGCCTATGAAGAACTCTCATCATTCGCCCCGTTCTTTATTGCGAAAAGGACACAACTGCCCCATATGAGACAGTGTGTGGCGTTCGCAGGGCATCAAAACTAGATCAGGCCTCGAGGAGGGTGTCCCCCCTCCCCCCCGGAAAAAACAGGGGAAGGGCCGGGGGTTGGTTTTTCTCTAAGACATTACCCCCACTCCCTGGCTGATGTCCACCAATTACAATTCGGCTCATTCACCAGAGTCCCCTCTCGTCATTAGAGTCGCCGCTGCCACCGGGTTTTTCTTCGCCTCACCTCGGGGTGTAGTGCCGCGGTTTGCCTGCCTCCCATTCACCGGCCCTTGCCTTTTTTCCTCTTTGTTCTTTCTTATTCTGAGATTTTTTTTTTTTTTTTAGTTTAGTTTTTTTAATGACGTTCATGCTGGTGAAGTGGATACCCTCTCTCGGTCCCTCTTTCTTACCGTCTTTATCTCTCTCTCTCTCTCTCTCTCTCTCTCTCTCTCTTGGGGGGAATCTTTACAGACTCTTTCTTCCTGTATGAATGGGGAGTCCGGCCTGTGAGTGCTGGAAGGACGCATGGCGTGGTGGAGTTTCGGACAACGGTAAACTGGTAGGGGCTATCTTCGAGACAAAGTAAAACTATTACTTGTCTCAGGAAGTCTGGAAAATATAACTTTCAATTTGTCCAAAGAGGAATTACTATTAGTAACATATATTGTCTCACCACTTACACTTTTTTAAATAAAATATATTTTTATAATTATGAATTCCATATATTTATAATTATATAACAGAGAAGAGTGTGATGTACTCAAAAGAAGCTTCACCTATTTGTCGTGCCCGATTATCATCGAGTAGTATTTCATTCATTCATAGCATTGGTAACATGCTCGTTAATATAATTTCATAAATTTAAAATTGAATGTCTTAATAATTGCCTCTCAAACAGTTTTTATTTCATTAAATAGATGTGACATGTTTAGTTATTTCAGATATGCTTTCATTATTGTATCTAGGGGTTCAAAAACTAAAATCTCAGATATATTTTTTACTCTGGATAAATGCCAAATGAAATAATACTAACTATTAATTGCAATGTTCAAATGATATTCATAGTTTTTAACTAACAATAACATGTTGAAATTAAAAACAAAAATTGAAATGAAAATTGAAAGCCATTTTATAGAAAGTGCTAAAAATATTTTAATTTTTTAAAGAGAAAAGATTATGTTACTTATTAAAGGTTAATAAGTTGTGATCACTTGGAGTGATAAATAAGGTGATAAATAAGGTTAATAAGAAATAGGTTATGTAACTTGATAATATATTTATTGTTATCTACTTTAATTGGATATTTTCATGTATCAATCAATGCTCTACAAGTCTCTATTTTCAGTTTTTTCACAGTGAAATACGATGTATAGTTTTTTTTTAAATCCCCTAAACGAATGACGAAGTTTGTTATTTAGAAGAGTCGGCCGTGGAAATTTAAAATTCTAGTGAAGAATGACACTTAGATGTTTCAGAAGTAATGTCTACTTTCTGAAAAAATGAACTTCATTGTACACCGATAAGAGAAATATGATAAGAAATATGGTGTCGCTTACAGTTAGAAGTAGGGGTTTACCTGAAACTTTTTTTTTTTTTAAATATTATTTTGAAATCGCATTGGAATGTAAAATTAAATTTCGTTATTGCGCAAACTCGGACGAATAGGTGTGAAGATAATCTGAAATGAGCTAATACAGAAAGTTTTATTGGTGGAATTGGGTGATTTAATTATTAAATTTATTTAAATAACTTCTAAAAATTTAAAATTATTATCTTAGAGTAATAAAATTCAACACATTTTCGTTTATTGATAATAAATATATTTTAGGAATTAAACAGTGGAAATTTTAATTTAACAGCATAGAAGTAACAATTGGTTGTTTTTCTATATGAAATTTTCTGTGCCGTTTTTATACCTTGAGAGAATGACTGAGTTCGTTATTGAACAAANTTTTTTTTTTTTTTTTTTTTTTTTTTTTTTTTTTTTAAATGTAGTAGGCATGATATTCAGTTTAGATCAATGAAACTGACACACAGATTTATTTATTGATAAATGATTATATTCTATAAGTGTAGGACTACTATATGATATGGGGAGTTTAAATACATATATTCATCAACTGTGATGCTGAGAAATTCGCTCTATTTATCCAGTTTGCGAGGCTGGCTTGAACTTTCGCAGGTTAGTATCTGGCTAGACCAATTTTTGCTGGATAATTACCGTGAACATGAGGTGTTTTAAGCAACGAATCCTTCCTTCATTTTTAGTGCTAACAGAAAGCTGGAAGCAATTATCTCGATACAAATTTTCCAATATAAATTCGAACCAAATATGTAGGTTTTATATTACATTTCAACCTTATATGATCATTGGTAAGCAAAAAATATTTATTTTCTCTTGAGACTTTCCCTTTGAAGCACCTTTCACATGTTTTTATTTTTCCAAAATTGTATTTTTTTTTTATTTATTCCTTATATGAAATATATAGATATTTTTAGAATGGCTAAAGATGACGGAAAAATATTTAAAAAAAAAAATCTAAAAACGGAAGTATGTGTTACCTAGAAAATAGTAATTAAAATTTTTAAACTTTTTTACTTTCCTATCTATATTATAAACTGCTGAGGTAAGAAGAGAATTGTAATCAGACTTTTTAATTTTCTATTTTCTGAAATTAGATCAGACCAACGCGGCGCAGTTAAATAGTTTTTATTTTTCTTCTAATCAACCAAGTGTTAGAAATTGTATCACGAATTTAGCTTGTATTTTTGAGTCTCAGTTAAGCATTTATCTTTGGTTTCAGTTGGCCAAAAGCGATTCACCCATTCACCCGCAAGCATTTAATAGGGAGGGGGGGGGGCTATATTAATTCATTTTATTTTTTATTTATTTATTATTTCTTAGTAGGGTGAAAGGGGCTCGTCACCACTTGGTGCACTAAATGAGATACTGAATGCACAGGAGAAGTTGAGATATATCTGGAAAGATGTTTTGATATTCGCTTTAGCTTATATACGCAGCTTCTAATACAAGCTCTTAAGAAGAAGAAAGATGATCTCCAAGTGAAATACCGAAAGAAAAAAAAAAAGTGTTATGCTCATATGAAATTTCTAAATTACCACGTAATTATTTCTCCCTTAAACGATTCGTTCTGCCAAAAACACCGATATGACTATTGTTGGCTATTTATGTTATCTATAATGGAGTCGTTCGCTTAATTTTATTTAAATGCAACATGAGTACGCAAGGATTGTGATTATCTGAACCTGATACAAATGCATGTATTTTTCAACTACGTATAAATGGATTTGTTATTAGATTCTAAAATAGAAACTCTTATTCTGAAATAAACAATGATAAGTTAAACAATGATAAAAAATAGAAATAAAAAATTATTGTCTAAAAATAATTTTTTGAAGATACATTGCTTCTTTTGTAAATTTTTTTTGTTGTATATAATCCCAAGTAAATTTTAACAATTTTTAGTGCAAGGGAACAGAATAAAAAATTCCCAGCCAGGACTTGAACCTGGATCTCTTGGTATCTGGGCCGGTGCATTTACCAATTTTGCTACCGGGACCAGTCTGATAAGTTATTAGATTTTTATTCAGTTTCCTTGCACTAAAAATTGTTTAAATTTACGTGGGGTTAAATACCACAAATAAATTTATAAAATTATAATTTTAAAGTAAATAACGAGAGTCATTTAAACAGCTTGGTCCGCTGTTATAATGTCAGCTCCTCCGAGCATAAGACGATATATTCGTCGGCCTCTGAGGTAAGACTCTCGGAACTAGTGCAGGGAATTTAATAACTTGTCAGACTGGTCCCGGTAGCATAATTGGTAAATGAAACGGCCCGGAAAGCAGGAGATCCAGGTTCGAGTCTTGGCTGGGACAGTTAGATTTTTTATTCTGTTCCCTTGCACTAAAAATTGTTTTTGCTTCTTTTTAGCTCTTCGTTGTTAACAGAAAGCTGGAAGTAATATTATTAATTTTCTAATATGAAAACCGATCCACATATTTATGTAATTTTAAATATCCGTCCTATAAAATTAAAATGTTATTACGTTTTTTGTTTTTTTTTGCGACTATAGTTTTTGAAAATGCGTGTTTTGGTAGTGAAGCGACATGATCGTGGTAGGTATAGAAATTTTCTTACCATAATCTTGGAACTTCACTCAGAAACTGTCATGTGATTTACCACTAAAGGTTTTTTCCAAATTGTCCGCAACTACCCTCCAGGATTGAATTACCCAAATTCACCCCGTGCACGTATTCGTTATGCGAACCTGATTGGTCTGGCTCGATGGCTAGCTGGTGAGGAATCCTCTGCTACCGCGGGGTGGGTTTACCGACCTCCACGTCCTTGGTGACTTGGCCGTGGGTAAAATAAAACCATGCCACCCCAGTACATATCGTGTCCCCTTCCTTCTTCTTTTATTACCTTATTTTTTTTTTTTTTTTTGGTCTTTTTTTATTTGCCTAGTTCACGGAGTGGGCGTGGCTTCTCTCTCTTTCTCTCACTCACTCACACAATCTCTCTCTCTCTCCTTCTCTCTTAATCTATCTCTCCAGAAGCCACGCCTCTCCTCATCCCCGCCCACCATTTTGCCCGGGGCTGGTCGTGCGACACCTGACAAGAATTTTAATTGGGTACACTGTGGTCATTAACCAAAGGCCACATCCTGGCCCTCTGACTGAGTCCTTTCACAAAGGAATCCTATGAAAATGGCGGATAATTAGATGCGACCTTATATGTTGGTTGGACAAGTAATTAATTTATCTTAAACAATCTACCCACATTCAATTTTGGTTGAGTGAATTAAACATTGGTGAAATAGTAGATTACGGAAATCCAGCATCCTATCTAGTGATCCCAATTGCCAAAATTCATCACACCATTGCAGTAGATACTTCTATTCAGTGACTTTAGAAATAAATACACTGTTCCTACTGTATATATCCTTAACAATAAATTTTGTACTTATTTACTGGAGCCCGTAAGCAAGTAATATAAAAAAAAAAAAAAAAAAAAAAAAAAGTCTCATTAAAAATTATCATTTATTTTTGGGGGCTTTATGTGAGAACAAATATTTTTTTACAATAAAGACCTCTAATGGCGATCTAGTAAAAATGACATATTGATAAAATTGTACAAAAGTTCAGTAGAGTATTTATAGATGCATTTTATCAAGAGAGCATTATCAGGAATTCGATTATGGTAGTTGAAGAATTTAAATATAATTTGTAACCAAAAGTTTACAAATTATTTTTTAATTCTTCAATTACCAAAACCGAATTCCTGATAATCCTCTCTTCATAAATCTTGAAAAATTTACCTCCAGAACCATATTCTATGTAAAAAATAAGTATTAAAATCCAATTTAATAAAATTAAAGTAACACAGAGAAAAAAATATCTATGGAAATATCCATATGGTATAAAAATAGTATGGGGTTGAAAATGTTTGTTTATATAAATAATCTAATCCTTCCTTAAGAACAGGAAGACTGGATTAGATCTAGCTCACCGTAAGATTAAACATTCATTAATTATTTATTTATTTAGCCCAATAAAACTTTATGTACTTGGATTCTAATGATAAGCTTTAGGAGATGAAATTGTAATTAATCCTTTGGAGTAAGGTTTTACTTGAAGCCTTAAATTTTAATTTTACCCCCTAGGTGCCATTTAGTTAGTATTCAGTTTTAAATTTAATTAATATTCAGTGAACATATATGAGATGCATTTAAAGATACACAAAAACTAAATTTTATTAGTAACACGACATTTAAATATTTAATAGCTTTGAAAATATATATGGAAAACCAAATATTCAAATTAAACCTGGTACTGAGGAGTTTGCTTAATTTATAAAGCTAGTATTTTATTTATAAATATTATTCACTGTTAATTGATTAAAACAAAAGCGTCATGTAACAAGTTTGAATTTAATAAATTGATGAACTTACTACAATAAGAACATTATATTCAAGAAGTTTGTTCATGAGTTCTTGCAACTTCTTAATTAAAAGACTTTCTCCTTGGTTTATCATCTAATTAAAAAAAAAAACCGAATATTCCATGGCCAAAAACTGGTGAATAAGGAGGTACGTAAAATAAAATTTTAATAAAACGGAGAGTTTTTTTGTTTGTTTTTTACCTAATATTTTATTGTTAGATATTTTATTTGTTGGGTTTCGGTCAAGGTAGATCCAAAAAAATTACTATTTGAAAAAATGTGTGTATTTTTGTAATTATCTGCGGACGTTTCGGCTTACATTGTAAGCCATCTTCAGGGCTATCATGAAGGCGAAAGTGAACGTCTTGTCAACTGGATCATGACTGAATGTTAGTTATGAATGTGGGATCCTGGTGACACGACGTCCCCTCTTGCCTTCAATATAATCCTAAACGTTGGCAGGTATTTTTTGGATCTGCCTTGACCGATCCCCCACCCCCAAAAAAACAAAACAATACATTTAATAATCACGTTTAGTTATGATTACTGACTGTGGGATATATTCCTGGTTGGAGTTAAGAAGATTTAATGAAAAGACTTCCAATGCAAGCTAAGTAGGAAAAACAAAGGACTAAATAGCCGTGGGGAGGGGGGGACTCTTGAGGAAGTTCTAGGAAAGTGAGGCTTAGGGGAGTGGGGGGTTATTTTCGATTTGATCCCCGTAAGGAGAGACCGGTGCTTGGAGTCGAGCCCTTGTTCGGAGCCCAGCTCATTCCACAGACCAGCCTCTACCGGGAAGTGCACTGCCCTGCCCCCGATAATCTCTGGAATTTTGATTATTTCAAAGTCTCCCTCCCTCCCCCCC